>NW_025574939.1:0-56804 GCF_020424385.1 Procambarus clarkii
GGTCATTGATTCTGCAAGAATTCAATATTGTAATTCGTCATATTCCTGGGAGGCAAAATGTTATTTTGCTGATGCCTTATCCAAAGGATTTCCTGTTGCAGTGCCATAATATGTAGTGTTCTTATTCATAAGTTGTATGTAAATTTTGTATTTTTTTACTGTGTGAAATTTCATTGCTTTGTACTTTGATTTTAGTTGAAGTATTTTTGTGAGATTTTTCTCTACGCTTACCTCCCTTAGGAGGTGGACTACAAGTTTAAAGTCTGCTCACGGCAGTTAAGCATGAGTCCAGTAGAAAAAAGGAAAAGCGGGAGCAAACCGCCAGGCCTCCACCACCAAGGGTGAAAACCTGTCCACAATAGGCCGCTGGCTCCTCCTAGTTAAACAGGACGTTAAAACTAATAAAGGGTAACCGACGGGTTCTCACAATCAAATATTTATATTTGAAGTGGCGCTATGAATTGGAATTCGAATTCCCAAGAACAGCCGCCTTATCAAGATCACATCAACATTTAATAATATGCAGAAATATGGTGGAATAATATGGTTGAAGGGTTGACATCAAAGACTGTTTTCTATAACATAACAATTTATTAATAACAAGAGACTAACTACTACATTACCGAGTTTACATTACGTTAATGTCAATCCAGTGGCACGATAACAAACAGCTAAATAGCAACCCTTGCTGTGAGGCTGCATACTGAACTAACCTGAACACAGGTGTGCCCACTGATGACGCAATATTGCAAAACAAAGAAAAATATCACAGACTAAGTTACACCACAGCGAATGGTTACGTTATTGTACATCAAGTGGCATTTGCAACACAGCTATTCAACAGCCCCTCGAGAAGTGACAGCAGGCTCCATCTTGCTGACACTTCGGGCTGACAACATGAACTAACAGAACAAATAAGGATCCACTGAAGACAAAGACACAAGCAGGAAATCAATAGTGTCACGGTTTCCCTGACAGCTACTATAATCACAAACTTAGGGGTCCTCCCGCCCCCCAGGAGAGACCCACGTAACTAGGCGAAAGTCTAACAGTGACTCCCCCCTATCACAACCCAGTGTGAACACTCTTTGCAACTCCCAATAAGAAGTTGCCCTGTTGTAACCCGATACACAGACAGGCAAGGCGGGATTCTGGGACACAGCTCCACAAATCCCTAGATTACTCTACTCTCGTCACCAGACGACAACCAAAAGAAATTGCCTGAAGTGATTAATTACGTTAATTGACTGATCGCAGCAGTCAGCAACAAAGTACCACGGTAATCACAAACAATTGTCTCCCACTAGACAACAACATGATGATACTCTACGTTAATCTTTAACACTTGTCTCTCTCTTGTTAACAATAACTCAAACATATATTACACCACACTTGACTCCTTGCAAGTATTCAGTGAGTAATTCTCAATTAAGGTCAAACGGACCACTAATTACATCCCCATTGAGTTACGTTAACTAAGCCTACCCTAACTTGGTAGCTTCTCCACAGTCTGTGTCAAAAAAAAATTACTAGTGAGTGTTAATTACCCTAATTAAGGCACTAATTACCGAGCCATTAATTAACTGTCACCAGGACCGATAATTAATCATCCATAAATACGTCTCACTCCGCACTGCCTAAGCAGGTCTCATCAAACACTGTGAATTCACGGGAAAGGAGTTAATTACCCTAATTAACAAGATGTGCCAATAATCCACTGTCCTCAGACAGGATATGATTAATACAACGATTTATGCTAGCTCCATGACCTCGCTTTACCGAGTCACCGGAGCTCTCCAATGTTAATTACTCCACTAATTAACATGAGCCACTAATTGCTATACCCCTGAAAGGTAATTAGTCTCGAGCATATTACGTTAACACAAATACTGACAGACTCTGACAGAACCTCTCCCACTACGTGAATTCATGATGAGAAGGCTAATTACATAATTAGCTAGAGTGGTCAATTAATTGTCACATGGACAATTAATTGCTCCCGAGACGTATCTCATTCTCGCTCAACACTGTTCTCTTATAACAGCCCTCACTCACTCCACAATACTAAGTGTGCACCCCTTATCCAGTTAATTACCCCTTACATAATTAACTCACTGAATCCTTAAGTCCTCAACATAACTTAAAGAAACAAAGTAACCCCAGCGTTACATAGGTCACACTACAATGGCATGCAACATCATAACTGCACTGCCCACATATGGTTGCAGCTACTGCAACTCGCTAATTACTGTGCCCACACAATAAAAACACACGGTTGTGCAACACACACAAGTATACTAATATTACTGCCCCTCCTCTTTTACTTGCACCCGATTGCAAAGGAATACTGTGAACACACACATACCTCAGCCAGGCAATTAACCCATCAATTGCCTGCTCTCATTAAGTACTGAAAATTCCCCTGAATAATCCTAGAGGTCCCTTAAACCCTCAACACAGTTCCTGGGGCAATAATATCGTATAAACTGATAACAACACTGCACATATATATATATATATATATATATATATATATATATATATATATATATATATATATATATATATATATATATATATATATATATATATATATATATATATATATATATATATATATATATATATATATTAGTATATTTTGGTAGCAGTCTTTCCTGTAGACATATATTATTAAATATGACCGAAAAAGTAAGATTAATAATTCTAACACGAATTTTCTCAATCTTTCGTACATTACGCTTCACTGTTGGAGGTAAATCAAAAATCAATTCTCCAAAATTCATTTTTATTTCTAGTCTGACGCGACACGGGCGCGTTTCGTAAAACTTATTACATTTTCAAAGACTTTAGTTCACAAATACACAACTGAATAGAACTTACGTATCTCCGATTTTATATCTACATTTGAGTGAGGTGGGAGGGGTGATGTGGCATTAACACAAGACAGAACAAAAGGGGATATTAATAGGGTATTAAAAGTATCAACACAAGACAGAACACAAACAATGGGTATTGAATAGAAGTGTTTGTAGAAAGCCTATTGGTCCATATTTCTTGATGCTTCTATATTGGAGCGGAGTCTTGAGGTGGGTAGAATATAGTTGTGCAATAATTGGCTGTTGATTGCTGGTGTTGACTTCTTGATGTGTAGTGCCTCGCAAACGTCAAGCCGCCTGCTATCGCTGTATCTATCGATGATTTCTGTGTTGTTTACTAGGATTTCTCTGGCGATGGTTTGGTTGTGGGAAGAGATTATATGTTCCTTAATGGAGCCCTGTTGCTTATGCATCGAAAAACGCCTAGAAAGAGATGTTGTTGTCTTGCCTATATACTGGGTTTTTTGGAGCTTACAGTCCCCAAGTGGGCATTTGAAGGCATAGACGACGTTAGTCTCTTTTAAAGCGTTCTGTTTTGTGTCTGGAGAGTTTCTCATGAGTAGGCTGGCCGTTTTTCTGGTTTTATAGTAAATCGTCAGTTGTATCCTCTGATTTTTGTCTGTAGGGATAACGTTTCTATTAACAATATCTTTCAGGACCCTTTCCTCCGTTTTATGAGCTGTGGGAAAGAAGTTCCTGTAAAATAGTCTAATAAGGGGTATAGGTGTTGTGTTAGTTGTCTCTTCAGAGGTTGCATGGCTTTTCACTTTCCTTCTTATGATGTCTTCGACGAAACCATTGGAGAAGCCGTTATTGACTAGGACCTGCCTTACCCTACAGAGTTCTTCGTCGACTTGCTTCCATTCTGAGCTGTGGCTGAGAGCACGGTCGACATATGCGTTAACAACACTCCTCTTGTACCTGTCAGGGCAGTCGCTGTTGGCATTTAGGCACATTCCTATGTTTGTTTCCTTAGTGTAGACTGCAGTGTGGAAACCTCCGCCCTTTTCCATGACTGTTACATCTAGAAAGGGCAGCTTCCCATCCTTTTCCATCTCGTAAGTGAAACGCAGCACGGAACTCTGCTCAAATGCCTCCTTCAGCTCCTGCAGATGTCTGACATCAGGTACCTGTGTAAAAATGTCGTCAACATACCTGCAGTATATGGCCGGTTTCAAGTTCATGTCGACTAAGACTTTTTGCTCGATGGTACCCATGTAGAAGTTTGCAAACAGGACACCTAGGGGAGAACCCATGGCGACCCCATCTACTTGCTTATACATGTGCCCATCCGGGCTCAAGAAGGGTGCCTCTTTAGTACAAGCTTGGAGTAGTTTCCTCAGAATATTTTCTGGTATGTCAAGAGGAGTACAGGCTGGATCACGATACACTCTGTCGGCTATCATTCCGATTGTCGAAACTGTGAACGCCAAGAAATCCGGACTCCACCTGCCAAAGATCATTGGGGAATATTTACCTGGATATGCGTATGGAAATGTCAAGACGCACAAGCCTGGAAACCCACTTAGGCCAATCATTAGCCAGATACCCACACCCACGTACAGACTGGCGAAGCGACTCAACGGCCTGCTGACTCCTTATGTTCCTTGCGCCTTCAGCCTGAAGTCTCCAAAGGAATTTGTTGACTTACTGCGGGGCACACGGGCCACAGGGATAAGAGCCTCGTTGGACGTAGAATCGCTGTTTACCAACGTACCTGTGGACGAGACAATCGGAATGATAGCCGACAGAGTGTATCGTGATCCAGCCTGTACTCCTCTTGACATACCAGAAAATATTCTGAGGAAACTACTCCAAGCTTGTACTAAAGAGGCACCCTTCTTGAGCCCGGATGGGCACATGTATAAGCAAGTAGATGGGGTCGCCATGGGTTCTCCCCTAGGTGTCCTGTTTGCAAACTTCTACATGGGTACCATCGAGCAAAAAGTCTTAGTCGACATGAACTTGAAACCGGCCATATACTGCAGGTATGTTGACGACATTTTTACACAGGTACCTGATGTCAGACATCTGCAGGAGCTGAAGGAGGCATTTGAGCAGAGTTCCGTGCTGCGTTTCACTTACGAGATGGAAAAGGATGGGAAGCTGCCCTTTCTAGATGTAACAGTCATGGAAAAGGGCGGAGGTTTCCACACTGCAGTCTACACTAAGGAAACAAACATAGGAATGTGCCTAAATGCCAACAGCGACTGCCCTGACAGGTACAAGAGGAGTGTTGTTAACGCATATGTCGACCGTGCTCTCAGCCACAGCTCAGAATGGAAGCAAGTCGACGAAGAACTCTGTAGGGTAAGGCAGGTCCTAGTCAATAACGGCTTCTCCAATGGTTTCGTCGAAGACATCATAAGAAGGAAAGTGAAAAGCCATGCAACCTCTGAAGAGACAACTAACACAACACCTATACCCCCTATTAGACTATTTTACAGGAACTTCTTTTCCACAGCTCATAAAACGGAGGAAAGGGTCCTGAAAGATATTGTTAATAGAAACGTTATCCCTACAGACAAAAATCAGAGGATACAACTGACGATTTACTATAAAACCAGAAAAACGGCCAGCCTACTCATGAGAAACTCTCCAGACACAAAACAGAACGCTTTAAAAGAGACTAACGTCGTCTATGCCTTCAAATGCCCACTTGGGGACTGTAAGCTCCAAAAAACCCAGTATATAGGCAAGACAACAACATCTCTTTCTAGGCGTTTAACGATGCATAAGCAACAGGGCTCCATTAAGGAACATATAATCTCTTCCCACAACCAAACCATCGCCAGAGAAATCCTAGTAAACAACACAGAAATCATCGATAGATACAGCGATAGCAGGCGGCTTGACGTTTGCGAGGCACTACACATCAAGAAGTCAACACCAGCAATCAACAGCCAATTATTGCACAACTATATTCTACCCACCTCAAGACTCCGCTCCAATATAGAAGCATCAAGAAATATGGACCAATAGGCTTTCTACAAACACTTCTATTCAATACCCATTGTTTGTGTTCTGTCTTGTGTTGATACTTTTAATACCCTATTAATATCCCCTTTTGTTCTGTCTTGTGTTAATGCCACATCACCCCTCCCACCTCACTCAAATGTAGATATAAAATCGGAGATACGTAAGTTCTATTCAGTTGTGTATTTGTGAACTAAAGTCTTTGAAAATGTAATAAGTTTTACGAAACGCGCCCGTGTCGCGTCAGACTAGAAATAAAAATGAATTTTGGAGAATTGATTTTTGATTTACCTCCAACAGTGAAGCGTAATGTACGAAAGATTGAGAAAATTCGTGTTAGAATTATTAATCTTACTTTTTCGGTCATATTTAATAATATATATATATATATATATATATATATATATATATATATATATATATATATATATAATAGCTGCCTCTCAGCTGCTTCCTCACTGTAACAACTCTTATTGTACTCACGGCTCCTTTCTACTGCCTCTTTCCCCATTTTTCCTCATTACCAAAGTTACTACCACTCTAGCTGACACACTTAGCTGGCTTGCTCCTCATGCGTCGACAAGATGTGGCCCTAGGCTGTCCCGGGAAAGTGGCCATGGCATGTGGCCACCTCGTGGCCCACAGCGCCCCTCCCGAGCTGAGATAACACCCCAGGGTGGTAGTAGCCGGCGCGCGGGCCGAGCCGTGCGGCTGGGTGGCCTGGGGGTGGCCACGGGTAGCGCATGACATCATAGCACCCCACCCGGCTGAGCTGGTGCGCGGGGCGGGGTGGGGTTTGGCTGCGCGGGTGGCCCCCCCCCCCCCCCCGAGCAGCTTGCCAAGGTGGGCGGCCGCGGGCGGCCTGGGTGGCCGCGGGCGGCCTGGGGTGGCCGCACATGGGTGCCTCGGGCTGGCAGGCTGCCGCCCACAGGAGTACACACGTGGATGGGGAATCACTTGCCCATCAAACCAGAGCCTGCTTGCTCTACACTGGGGTGACAATGGCCGGCGGCGTCCCACACTGACGCAGCCTGGCGGAATTCAAAGTCCAACATGGGCCTGTAATAACACCACAATTACACTAGGAGGCCCTGCTCGATTCCGCTAATTGCCCAACAACACTAGACAGGTTATCCAAACCACCTGTTACACCATGAGGCTCTGCCAGCTGCCTCATGGGTGAACACTGTCAACTGTCTCTTTAGCTTTTTACTGTTCCTTCCATAAATCCTTGGCCCTATTCACCCAATTGGGCCTTGACACAACCCCTGATGGCAGGAGTGCCATATTCGATGAGTAATTTGGACGACAGAAGCGATTAACGTGTGGTGGAGGTGGCCGGCCTGCCACCTCCACCAGACACTTCTTCCTCTGCTTGCCGCCCAATTCAAACTGACTCCCTGGCGGGCAGGGAAACTCAAATACCCATACCACCTTACTACCATGACTAGACCAATCAGCTTGAAGCCGGCACTGTTCCCTCATGCCGCTCCCAATCATAGCTGTTCGCGCCAAAACTAGGCTTGGACCACACGTGCGGGACCCAATCTTATGCCTCCGTCACCCTCGGGCGTCCTGTGACGTCACAAGGAGGGCGAGGGCCTACAAAGACAGTGGCTTATTGTCTCCATGTGGGGGGGGGGGCAACGTTCACTCCACTCTCTCTCCCCTCCCCCTGTAAAACCGTTGGGAGAGTCAAGTACCTCCCTACACCACTTCACTCTCAATTCCCATCCTATTTCACAGAAACAGGAAAATATCTGTAATTCTCTCTACAGAGCAATCACAGACTTCTAACTACTCTCAAGTGATAGTTCTTGACATAAGCTTTCATTCAACACCCAACAAGCATATGTTATTTTGAAAGCTTCAGTTTCTAGAGTGCCTAGCCTAATCTAGAAACTAGGAAAAACTAGATGAGGGAATCTAGATCCCTCACAAGCAGTTCCGGGGAAGAATGTGTGTGTCATTTGCAGGGATGAGGAGAGAGCAGAGTTCCAGGACCTTTTGGAGATGTCTTCTAGCTTGTTTGGGGAGGTCCCCACTCAGACTTCATTCATTACTCTCACGACATTAACCGACAAATGTAACTCCAATTCGGCTGCACCCTTATCGAGTGACACCCGAGAAACGTCGTATCATCCTGGAGGAGGTTGATTTTCTTCTTCAACATGGGTTCATTAAACCAGTCAGAGTTCCTTGAGTTCACCATGTCTATTAGTACCAAAACCAGAAGATAAGTGGAGATTAGTAGTGGATATAGAAAACTCAACCAGGTAACTGTAGTTGATGTATATCCTTTACCTTTGTTGAGGACTGTGTCGATACTATAGGTCATGCTAAATTTGTCTTCTAAATTGGACTTATCTAAGGGATATCACCAGATACCTCTTACAGATTTGCAAGGAAAGTGACAGCATTTATCACTCCTGATGGAGCTTACGAGTTTAATGTACCTGGTATGGTGAGGACCATGATGCTGGTGGTGTGGACCTGGTATGGTGAGGACCATGATGCTGGTGGTGTGGACCTGGTATGGTGAGGACCGTGATGCTGGTGGTGTGGACCTGGTATGGTGAGGACCGTGATGCTGGTGGTGTGGACCTGGTATGGTGAGGACCATGATGCTGGTGGTGTGGACCTGGTATGGTGAGGACCGTGATGCTGGTGGTGGTGGTGTGGACCTGGTACCTGGGTGAGGACCATGATGCTGGTGGTGTGGACCTGGTATGGTGACGACCATGATGCTGGTGGTGTGGACCTGGTATGGTGAGGACCATGATGCTGGTGGTGGTGTGGACCTGGTATGGTGAGGACCATGATGCTGGTGGTGTGGACCTGGTATGGTGAGGACCATGATGCTGGTGGTGTGGACCTGGTATGGTGAGGACCGTGATGCTGGTGGTGTGGACCTGGTATGGTGAGGACCATGATGCTGGTGGTGTGGACCTGGTATGGTGAGGACCGTGATGCTGGTGGTGTGGACCTGGTATGGTGAGGACCGTGATGCTGGTGGTGTGATGTGGTGGTGTGGACCTGGTATGGTGAGGACCATGATGCTGGTGGTGTGGACCTGGTATGGTGAGGACCATGATGCTGGTGGTGTGGACCTGGTATGGTGAGGACCGTGATGCTGAGGACCTGGTATGGTGAGGACCATGATGCTGGTGGTGTGGACCTGGTATGGTGAGGACCATGATGCTGGTGGTGTGGACCTGGTATGGTGAGGATGATGCTGGTGGTGGTGTGTCCTGGTATGGTGAGGACCGTGATGCTGGTGGTGTGGACCTGGTATGGTGAGGACCATGATGCTGGACCTGGTATGGTGAGGACCTGGTGGTGTGGACCTGGTATGGTGAGGACCATGATGCTGGTGGTGTGGACCTGGTATGGTGAGGACCATGATGCTGGTGGTGTGCTGGTGGTGTGGACCTGGTATGGTGAGGACCGTGATGCTGGTGGTGTGGACCTGGTATGGTGAGGACCATGATGCTGGTGGTGTGGACCTGGTATGGTGAGGACCGTGATGCTGGTGGTGTGGACCTGGTATGGTGAGGACTGGTGGTGTGGTGATGCTGGTGGTGTGGACCTGGTATGGTGAGGACCGTGATGCTGGTGGTGTAGACCTGGTATGGTGAGGACCATGATGCTGGTGGTGAGTCTGGTACAGTGAGTGTGTGAGGGGATGGTTTCACCAGACTAAACTTCCACTGGTTTTATATGCCTGTGGCGGCGTGCACTTTGCAAGTGCACTGGCAAGTGCACGGACCTAAGTTTGTAACCAGAACCCGAATCATCTTGTGTTTGGATTTTGAGAGCCCAGTCATCAGCAATCCAAATATGTCACAATGGCTGTTGTGACGCATTTGTAGAAAGAGATAGATCCAGCAACAACTCTTACTGTTTAGAGTTTGAGGGAGACAGGTTTGCGCGGGAAGGAGGAGAGCGTGGTGATGCAGGTAGCCACCCGCCGCCACACCGCCAGCCTTGTTCCCACGACAACGGCAGCCAGCCATCTTGGACGCCACCTTGGGTCGGCTATCTTAGAGTCGTCCTGAAGGCCTAGTAGCTCGTCTCTGATTGGTTGAGAGGGGTAGGCCGCTGTGTGCCTCCCTCTGATTGGTTCTTTTGAGGAGAACCCTGGAAGATGCTTCAGCTCGCCGAGAGACGCCATCATTCTGAATCCAGCCGCCACCTTGTCCTGACGCTTGCTTTGCTCAATTCGATCAAATTGAGTAAAGAAGACGTCGTGGCGGCTGACTACTCCACAAGCTCCACTCTCCACCTTAACTATGACGTCGTCTGCAGCAGAATACAATACGGCCGTCGCCGTTCGAAGGGGAGAAAGACAGGGAGTGTAGTGAGTAGAGATCTGGAACGTGGGTAATTTGCATACTAGCGGTCAATGTGCTCGTGGTGTAACGCGGAGTGGGGGGAACAGCTCTCTTTAGTCCATTATTCCACCCCTAGTTAACTATTCTAATGGGGGAGTGGGGGAAATAGCTCTTTCTTATCCATTATCCCACTCCCCAGTTAGCTATTCTAAAGCTCCCCCCAGAGTCCCTACTGCAGCCTCTCTAATTCAACACCTTGTGACCTAGGTATTTGATTACCTAGGTATCACGAACACAAGTCATTGTAACCTGATCAGCTACCCGCGACTCAAGAGAACTCTAGAGCAATTCACTGCCACGAACGAATCAGAGAAAGGAAAGGAAAGAGATGAATAATGAAGTAATTAGTGAGGGAGGACGGAGGAGTGTGGTCCGGTGAAAGGGAGAGAGGGTACAGAGATGAATAGGATGTGGTGGTGGAGGTAGAATGGTAGATAGGTAGAAGTAGAAAAGTAGATAGTAAAAGTAGAAGGTAGACTGCCACCATCCATTCAAAACCATTATATACAAGATAAGGAATAGAACTTGTCGGTATCACAAAATTCTCAAAGATGTATCAACAGGTCATTATTAGCATGATTTAACTGGAATCATGTTCCAGGCAAGATTCTCTCTTCTCACTAACTCTAGAGTACTCTACCCTCTAGTTTGCATATATCAGTAATTCCAACAACTCGGGAACACAATTAAAGTAAAATTAAAAGTAAGTGAATCAATTATTTATTTAGCATGATAAATATTGGAATTCAAGCAATCGAACTGAAGGTTCATTATTAATGTAAAACGTGAGTCACTACACCAGGATTTGAGACCATTACAGCCGTCTTCCCCCTGATTGTCACACAACACTAGTAAACACGACTACGTCACCTTTCATGTTCAACTCACCAAGTGTCTGCCTATAGCTGGATAGAGAGGGGTGGGGGGACTGTAGTTGACAGAGACTGTCCCGCCCCGTGCTGCTGACAGCCTCTTGGTTCTGGTCTGCTGGCTATTCTCCTGTCTGTCTCTTCCTATCGGTCTATCTCTCGAGTGTACAGTACCCGAGGTATTTATTGGAGACCAACTAGCTAACTCCGCCCACAAGTACATAGCCCCAGGCACTCTACCTGAATTGGCGGCATGTTGATGGTCAACCACCCCCCCCCCCCTCCCGGCTAGCCGCCTGCAATTATGAGATTAGCAGAGACCAGGTCAACTTCCCGCGACCTGACCATGGTCACTTGGTGGTCGTTAATACTTAGAGGTGAAAGTTTCCTAATTACTAGGGGCCGCCAACCTGGTGCCTCTCGAAATCTTGTCTGTGACTCCTGTACTATGTATATTTTAAATACAAAACACCTTTACGGTGTTACAGTGGGTCCCCACTCCAGTGATCATACAAACGTTTTAAATCCTGCTAGTGCCTTATAGCAGTCGTGAACGGGGAAATATCATATTCAGAGGCAGGTTTTCCCATAGAAATTCGTGAAAATTGAAGCTAGACGTGAACGGGCCATTTGTGTACGAACGCACCGCTTCACCGGTGGGTCGGGAGTGTACGATCCGAGCCGTGTGTTGTGTGAGAGGTTACGAAAAATGCGTTGAGCTATCCGTGTACGACCGTCAACACACGAGGCAATACCAGCTTAGCCTATCCCTGGTATTGCTGACCAACCATCTACAAAGCAGGGGGTCTGTGTAGGGGGTGGGACACTGGGGTGCATGGATGTGAGCCGGCTGTGTAAATGAGAATAAATACCTTGTGTGTGTTTTTGGTGATTTTATCTTTAAGCCTGAATTCGAGGTCAGGTGTTCCGTCCCATTGTCTCCAAGCACCCGGTGGGGTGAGGTGAAGTGGGAACGTGTGAGATTTTCACCCTATTGACATTCATGTCAGTCCAGACGGATTTAGACTGGTGTAGACAGGTGTTCCTGTATGTGTGTGTGTTAGTGAGTACACACGGGAACAAAGTTTACATAGATTAGCCAAGTACTGTGAGGGATGTCCAAGTAATATTTATATTCCACTCTGGTAGAATTATAGTAATTCATTCATGATGTTTATCATGTTCCATGTGATGTAATCTCTTGCAGGTGTGGAAATCCAGTACTGGTCATCATAAGTGCACAGGTAATAGTGTCCGTGTGTAACACCAGGGATTCCTGGCATTTGATTATTGTGGAGTGATAAGAGAGTGTGGTTATTTCTCATGTTGTGTTCCCCAAGGTGACAAGTGTGGTTGTATATATATATGTAGGTGGTGGCTGTAGTGTTATGTATATGTAGGTTCGTGGCTGACGTGTTAACGAAAATTATGATAGATTTTTGTGGTGAGCGACAAGGCTGTCGGGATTGACAGCTGACCGCTCAGTCGAGTAACGTAATTCTCAGGAGTCATTATCGATCCCAGGATCGATAATGAAGTACCAGTATTAGTGGCAGATGAATGTGATAATGCAATAATAAGAGTATCATTATCAAGTATAATCACCATTCATGTATGGTGTGTGGTGAACCTTGTGGTCATGTATGGTGGCGTGGTGAACCTTGTGGTCATGTATGCTGGCGTGGTGAACCTTGTGGTCATGTATGCTGGTGTGGTGAACCTTGTGGTCATGTATGGTGGTGTGGTGAACCTTGTGGTCATGTATGCTGGTGTGGTGAACCTTGTGGTATGGTGTGGTGAATCTTGTGGTCATGTATGGTGGTGTGGTGAACCTTGTGGTCATGTATGCTGGTGTGGTGAACCTTGTGGTCATGTATGGTGGTGTGGTGAACCTTGTGGTCATGTATGCTGGTGTGGTGAACCTTGTGGTCATTTATGGTGGTGTGGTGAACGTTGTGGTCATGTATGCTGGTGTGGTGAACCTTGTGGTCATGTATGCTGGCGTGGTGAACCTTGTGCTCATGTATGGTGTGGTGAACCTTGTGGTCATGTATGGTGGTGTGGTGAACCTTGTGGTCATGTATGGTGGTGTGGTGAACCTTGTGGTCATGTATGGTGGTGTGGTGAACCTTGTGGTCATGTATGCTGGTGTGGTGAACCTTGTGGTCATGTATGCTGGTGTGGTGAACCTTGTGGTCATGTATGGTGGTGTGGTGAACCTTGTGGTCATGTATGGTGGTGTGGTGAACCTTGTGGTCATGTATGCTGGTGTGGTAAACCTTGTGGTCATGTATTCTGGTGTGGTGAACCTTGTGGTCATGTATGCTGATGTGGTGAACCTTGTGGTCATATATGCTTTTGTGGTGAACCTTGTGGTCATGTATGCTGGTGTGGTAAACCTTGTGGTCATGAATGGCGCGGTGAACCTTGTGGTCATGTATGGTGTGGTGAACCTTGTGGTCATGTATGTATGCTGGTGTGGTGAACCTTGTGGTCATGTATGCTGGCGTGGTGAACCTTGTGGTCATGTATGGTGGTGTGGTGAACCTTGTGGTCATGTATGGTGGTGTGGTGAACCTTGTGGTCATGTGGTATGGCTGGTGTGGTGAACCTTGTGGTCATGTATGTTGCAACCCGCTCTCGCACAAGACAGCACATATATGACTTATTGCTTATAGTCAATATTTTCCTTATGAATTAGTACATATGTGGTATATTCCCAGTTATATTTTTTTCAAGGCCAAAACTCTTCCTCACGTACCGATTTACGTCTTATAGTACCGGTCCATCGCCGTAGACAGCAGAATAGTCATGAGTGGTTCAATTATAATGAAAATTGTTGTTTTCAGGTCCCACATGGGTTGTGAGATTGACCTACTATTGTCCATTCTCTTAGAATATTACAGATCAGCTACATCCTATTGAAGGCTCGTAGTTTTGTTTTGAGAAATATTAGTTGTTCTTAGTAAATTATAATTCTTCTTCTTGATAGTAAGTGCAGTTTGCATGAAGGGTTTGTCCTCCCGATGACTGCACCAGTACACATGTTGGTAGAGGCGTTTATGTTGAGGATGATAAGAGTTTCAAAAGTGCTTGTTGCGTTGTGGTGTAGACAGAGGAGCGGCGACTAAAACAGAGATGTATGTTAGAGGGAGACTTGCCGCACCGCAGGGCGGTGTGTTGTGTTTATGGCGTCAGCTGATCCATGGTGCTGCGACGAGGCAGTTGTTTTCTGTGTTTAGCTGTTGGTGGTTCCAGGTATAAATGTGGCGCGGGTCAGATGTGACCCAATTTGTTGGTCAATTGTAGATATTTAGCCAGTGCTTTGACTATTTGGTATTTTTCTTGTAACGAGTGGTCACCGCCTCCTAATATATGCTCTATGGTAAAGGGTATTTTAAGTGAGATAAGTACTTGTTTGAGATTTACTCTGGCACTATAATGTCGGAAGCAGTGAAGGAGATAGTGTTCGACTGTTTCAGGCACCTAACAGTGAATGCAGAGTTCGTTGATGTCTGTTCTGTACTTAGAGCTGTGTGCTGCTAGTTTGGTATGTCCCAGCCTTAATCTGGTCATCGTTATATCAATGTCTCTGCTTTTATATTTGACATGTTTCCAAGTTTCCCATTTCTTTTTAATGGACCCATTGAACAAAGGTGAGCATGACGTTTTCCATTTCGTCGCAAAATCTTGGGTGATGGTATTTTTGAAGGCTCCTTTACGTGCAACATGGGGAATTGGATGACAGGTAATGTGAGGCGTGTTGTGCATCGCTTTGGCTAGTTGATCTACTAGTTCATTATGGAGAATACCACAATGCGCTGGGACCCATTGGATAGAGGTATCATAACCGTTCAATCGATGTTCATAAAGAAGTTGAAGACATGGGTAAACAAACTCCTTGCACGTTGTTGAGGAGTACGTAATGGCTTGAATCGCACTCTTGGAGTCACTGCAGGTTGTTTATGTCCTGATTGGTAATGTTGTGATTATTTGGAGAGCTTGATATAAGGCATATAATTCAGCTGTGAAAACATATATTTTTTTTATTTTTACATGCAAAGCATGCAATTTAAATACAATAAAAACAATACAGAATACAGAACAGAACAAAATAAAACAATAGACCACCGGCCAGAAGGGCCGACAGCATAGCACAACAAAACACAAACACGAGAAATGCATAGAAAATTACAACATACATCAAGGCACAAAACATAATATAATGGCAAACACAGTAACATCACAAAACAAAACCCTCATAAAACAAAACATACATCAAGAGGCATAACAGAAAACATAACAGGACAATCACAATACATTCCAAACAAAACATAATGAACAAACACGTACAACAGGTGAAGCAATATGAAAACACCAGGTCAAACGTACAGCACAGAAACAATACAGGAATAAAAACACACACACCAAACCATCCGCCCCGTAACAAACAAAGGGCGAGGCCAAAATAAACAATAAAAATAAACACGCAAAACAAGCAAACCTGAAAACAAAACAGGTACAAATACAACAACATACATGCACTGGCCTGAAGGACTGAGAATAGAACACAACATAATGTACATCAAGAAACATAACAAGACACTTCGCACAGCACCCAACAAGCCAAGAATACCAACAAAAAACACAACTACAGTAATATGAAATCAGCGTACGTATTTGCCCGGGAACATATCCGGTGGAAACCGCACATTGAACGCCTCCCAAAGCAGCCACGTTGTCCAGGAGGTGTGACCTAACACCGGGGGCGCCATATGTGAACCGGAATCCCGGAAACAAACACCCGCAGACATGGAACCCACATGGTGTCCCTCTGGACGCCAATAGCCGCCACCCTATCCCATACACCCGGAACCCGCCCACCAGAAAAGTTCTCCGGCTGTTCAAGTAGCAGGAACTCGGCAACCCGGGCCTCCAAGTCCTCAATGCACAACACCGCAGGAGGTTGCTCAACAGAGGGCTCGACAGAGGGCACCACCACAGGGGCACCAGCGGCAATGGGCACACCACCAGACGACTGCATGGAATCATGGCAGTGCGGATCCTTACGTAAAGTCACCACCAGGCCACGCCCAGCACCAGCATCCGCATCATCCCTGGCAGCAGAAGCCACCAGACCCCATAGCGGAGAGCCCCCGGGTGGGGAAGAAACAGGAGACACACCCGAGACACGGGCATCAGCACCAGCAGGCACATGAACCTCCGCCACCACCAACCACAGAGACAACGGCTCAGCCGGATCCACGCCGTCAACACTTGAAGACCCACAGTCACTAAAGTCCCCAACATCAGCCTAGGCCGTAAACGAACGCCTGGAACGTTTGGGCTCCGGCCGAATATCGCCAGAGCCGGAAGCTGAGTCAGAGGCACGGGCACCAATAGCCGGACGAACCGACGCAGAACGGCAGCAGCCTCTACCACAAGGGGAACCGGACCACACACAGCAGGAGGCTCAGCAGTAACCCCATCACCCAGCACAGACGGCGAGGTTGCAGGGACCAGGACAGACGCAGCATAGGAAGAACTGAAAGACGTGGAGCCCGAGCAGACGGCAGACGGAAGAGGCTCAGGGACACCAGCCGGAACAGGCTGAGCACTAGGTGAGAACACAACCACCGGAGGAGAGGCGACAACAACAAGGGGCGCAACAGGCGGAGCAACAGCTGATACAGAGGGCACCTCCTCAGCCGAAGAGACGTCCACATCCACCGAATCATCCCCCACAAGAAGCGGCGGAAAATCCTCCTCACTGAAGAAATTCACTGGTGCAACGGCAGGCGCAGAACAGGCAGCAGCCTGGTGGCCCAAAAGACCACAACGATAACACGTCCGCGGCTGGCGGGTGTACAACACCCGAACGTTGTACCCCATAAGGCGCACAGAGGACGGAATGTCCGCCCGGATTCTCATGCCCAGGGTGCGAATGTTAGTCCTCACTCTGTGAAAACAGATAGCTGGTTTGGAAACCGCCATCCCTGCTTGAGATGGTATTCCGGTATCTATACAGCGCTAGTGACCGAAGGTACGTTGTTCATGATAATGCGAGATCCATCTGTATAAATCGCTGTTGTATTTGGGTAGCAATTTTTCATTGTTGAAAGACTGAGGCTATGGCTGAGTTTGGTGCAGACTATGGAATGTTGTCTTCGAGCTGTATTGCTGTATTAGGAGTTGTATAAAGCCAAGGTGGAATAGGGGGAACAATAAGTTGGGTTTCCGAGTTTTAGAGTAGAGAGAGGTCTATATTGAGGTTATTTGTAGCCCGTGTGAGGAAAGGTTGTGAGTGATTGGTTGGGAATCGGGGGATATGTGGATTAACTGTTGGGTTAATTTTTGATCTGTATGGGTGTGTCTGGTGAGCAGTGGTACAGAGTGACAGATAGTTGGCACACATTATGTCTCGTCTGGTGACTAGGCTTGTGAGGCCCGTTCCCTATAAAGTCCGAGGATATGAGTGGAACTCATTGTGCCACATATAAGTCGCATGGCATTGTTTTGGATGACCTCTAGGCTCTGTAGGTTAGTATGCGCAGCCGATGCATATGCTTGGCAACAATAGTCTAGTTGGCTGCGTATGTAGGTTGTATAGAAACGGAACAAGATTTTATGGTGTGCTCCCCAGGTGGTGCCAGTGAGGGCTTTCAGTATGGCGAGTCGGGGTTGTGTTGTCTGTTTAAGGTGTTGAATGTGTGCTTTCCAGGTAAGTGAGGGCGAGTATAAGTGCATTCCAAGGTATTTATGTTCTTGTACGTGTTGGATGGGAGTGTTGTGTATTGTGAGGGTGGGAAGATGAGCAAGTCTTTTTTTAGTGAAAATTAGATAATAGGTTTTGGTAGTACTAACTTGAAGGCCCCATTGTTGTGTCCAATCTATGAGGTGGCCAAGTGCTGTTTGCATTGTTGAGACTGTATTAGGTAAGACATTGTGTGAATAATACAACGTTAAGTCGTCGGCGTACGCCGAGAGGTAAACAGGATGGGTGTTAGGCAAATCTGCTAAGAATGTCCCAAAAAGGGTTGGGCTTAGTATAGAGCCTTGCGGGACACCCGTTTGTATTGGAATGCCATCGGAAAACTCGCCTTGTATATAGACTCTAGAGGTCCTGTTAGTGAGATAGGATTTTAACCATAAAAGTAATCTTCCCTGTACGCCTAAACGCGCAAGCTTTGCGAGGAGGCAAGTATGAGGAATGCTATCAAAAGCTCCTTTGAGGTCTAAGTAGAGAACAATACAAAATTTGCTGCTTCTGTAGGAGGTGCGGATTTCATGTTCAAGTCAGAGTATTTGATCGAGTGTGGAGCATTGCGGTCGAAATCCAGCTTGGAGTGACGGTATAATATTATTATACTCTAAGTACCACTAGAGGCGAGTATGTACTATTCTTTCCATGACTTTACTGAGACATGATAGTAGGGAAATAGGTCTATATGACGCAGGTTGGGATGGGTCTTTTCCTGGTTTAAGGAACGGAAGAATAATACTGGTCTGCCATTGTGAGGGAATATTTCCGTGAGTCCAGCATAGGTTGCAATAGTTTAGGAGAGTACTATGGGCAGTCGATGAAAGATATTTAATGAGTTATATGGAATTCCATCCTCTCCAGGTGCCTTGCCAAGAGGTAGGCGGGTTAAGGCTAATTGTAGCTCGCTTAAGGTGTACATGTTGTCGACGCCGAGCATGGGTAGCAGAATGGCACGGTCAATTTCTTGTCTGAGGGGGAGTTCTTGGGCATGAAGGAAGGGTGTTGAGAGGGTAACTTTAAGACATTCAGCAAGAACATTTGCACGCTCCTGAGGTGTTTGACAGAGTGAACCGTTGATCATCAGGGGAAACGAAGGGAATGTTGGGCGACCTTTAATGCTGTTAAATGTAGCCCAGACTTTTGAATGTGGCGTAGTGGGTGTGAGGCAATCACAAAATTTTGCCCATGATGCTCGCTTTGCTGACAGTATGGTTTTTTTGGGGGCTTCTGCTGTAGCCCGCCGGAGATTAACCCAGTTCTGTAAGGAGGGGTGACGTCTTTGTTTTTGTATGGCTCGTCGGCGTCTGTTCCTGCACATTCCGCGTTCCACCACGGTTTAAGTGGTTTGTTGAACCTATGTCCTGAAGTTTTCTTGAGCATTTGGGTGGCTGCAGAATTTATGGCCAAGGTGATTGTGGACAGTCGCATGTCTGGGTCTACATCGTCTGTATCTGGGAGACAGACAGTATCAGCCCATTTTTTCTTATCTAGTTTCTTAATGTTCCACTTGGAAAGCGTTAGGGGTGGGTTGGTTGCTGAAAGTTAGTAAATTTTATAATGAGGGTTTGTGGTCACTACCAATATCTGGTCCAGTATGATACTAGTTCATGTTGAAAGTGCGCCGAGCTAAAGCAAATGTCCAGTGAGGCTTCATAACTGGTTCTGTAGTTAAAATAGGTTGCGAGGTATGGCGGTGAAAGAAGAATATATGGTGCAGTGTCTAAGTAGTTATATAAATCGGTGCCTGCAGTATTTTGGGTACCTCTACTCCATGTGGGGTGGTTTGCATTGAGATCACCTGTAACAAGGATCGATTGCCGTAATTGGTTTAGATAGAATTCCAGTTCATTTAAATTTATTGTGCCACCAGGGTTGTATATACCCAGAAAGGATATGTGTACCATTGTAGGGTATTAGGCATGCTAAAATTTCTAGTTTACCGTTCACAAAATGTGCCAGCGTTACAGGTTTACATGTCATGTTACTCCGTGTTAGGAGGAAAATACCACCACCCATACGGCTTAATCTGTCCAGTCTCTGCATTTGAAAGTTTTTAAAAATAGTATTTTGTTTGGGAGTAAGCCAGGATTCGGTTATGAAAGCTAAGTCCGGTTTGGATGAGTAAAGGAATTGTTTAAGTTCTGTGAGGGATGTTTTAATGCTTTTTGCGTTCCAAGTCATGAAGGTTAGAGGAGCCATTTAGGATGTGTGGGTTATGAATGTGTCTGTTTTCCTTGGTATGCCAGTAGTAGTACGTGTTGGATACCTAGATGTGGATGTGGGTTGTGTCTTACTCTTGGTGCTGGCGGTTTGGGTTTGTGGCAAGTCAGCCTGTGGAATGATTTTGGTAAGGCGTGCTAGGGAGTTATTTAGGAGTTTTTCTATCATCTGTTCAAACAATGTGTGTCCAGCAATGGTGGCTTTGTTTGGGCGGATGTCAGTGTCTGTACCTGTTGATAGGATGTCTTTTGGGTCAGCCTCAGGAGTGGGTTGTGTTACTTGTGTAAAGAATTTAGTTAGAAGTCGATCCAGCGTCTTTTCTAGTGCATTTTCGATGCGTGTAACAAAAGTTTCAACAAGATCATTTTCAATGCGAGTGACAAGAGTTTCAACAAGATCAGGACTCAGTTGTGCATTTTGTGAGAGATGGTTGGACCCTGGGGTTGTGGGAGTGTAGGTGACAGATATATCAGGTACACGCAAAGGCTGTGTTTGAGTGTGAGGTAGTGTTTGATGATGGGCTGTGTTAGATTGTTTCAGTGCACTACTGTATAGCAGGTTGTTGGTAGGGAGAACCTTTGTTATTGCTGCTATGTATGAAGGACATTGTTTGAATGTAATGTCGTGATCGCCACCACAGTTTGAGCAGGTAAATGTATCTGATGTACAATCTTGCGTGTAATGGGAACCAGAGTATTTCCCACATTTAATGTCTTTGGTGCAGCCTTTCCAGGTATGGTTAAAACCTTTACATTTATAACACTGAGTGGAACGTGGTATATACACGTCTAGTTTATGAAGGAAGCCGTTTAACCAAATCCTCTCAGGGGGAATGTAGTCTAGAAAGGTAAGCAGAGCAGTGCCTGTATCACTCAGTTCTCTGTTTGTTCTTTGCATAAACTTTTTGATTCCATGGATCGGGATGTCATGTGTCTAAAGTTGTGCCTTGATGTCGTCTACACTGATGTCTACCACATGTCGGATTACATATTTTGTTAATCGGTTCCCTAGTGGTTTGTAGCACTTGACTTTATGGCCACAGATGTCAGTAATGCCTGAAAGCTTTAGTTCTTCGCCATGTTTGTGGTCCACTGCGATCAGGTTTTTTTGCTTATTTGGTCTCATATCGTGCACGTTGATCCCGAAAATCTTGGGAATGGCATTATATAAGATACTTTGTGCCCGGCTATTTCTGAACACATTTTCCTCTTCGCCATTAAAGGCAATGATGAAAGTTTGCAAATCAGAAGAACTTGGCCTACCTTGGTTGAGCTGTGGAAGTTGATACTGAGGCCGCGTGGTGCCGGCATGGTCTCTGTTTACCTCTGTAAGTTGGCGGCGTTTCGCCTCAAATCTGTTTGCCTTGCTGTCTAGGAAATCTCCATCTACATCCTCTTCTGAGACCGGGTGACGTTCATGATCTAAATGTGTGGTATGCAACAGTGGTTCCCCTGTATCCTCAAAGGTATCGTCAATATTTGTAGGAGAGACGCTGCGTGAACCTCCACCAGTCGCCATGACACCGGCTCCCGTCCGTAAATTATAATAAGCACTATAATATCACCTATCAACATTATATACATTAGTTTATGCTTTAATAGCCTTTAAAAAATGTATTGTTGGATCGTCCACAGAAAACGGTGTTTCGTTGGAATGTCTATTGGGTAAACTACTGCAAACAGGATGGTATAGTGTTTACTACCTACTGTACTCACCTATTTATGTTTGCGGAGGTTGAGCATTGTCTCTTTGGTCCCGCCTCTCAACTGTCAATCCACTGGTGTACAGATTCCTGAGCCTACTGGGCTCTATCATATCTAGATTTGAAACAGTTTATGGAGTCAGCCTCCACCACATCACTGCCTAATGCATTCCATTTACTAACTACTCTGACACAGAAAAAGTTCTTTCTAATGTCTCTGCGGCTCATTTGGGTACTAAGTTTCCACCTGTGCTCCCTTGTTCGTGTCCCACCCGTGCCGACGAGTTTGTCCTTGTTCATCCTGTCAATTCCCCTGAGAATTTTGTAGGTGATTATCATGTCTCTCATTTCTCTTCTTGTTGGGGATTGAGTACTACAGATGTTGGAGGTAGCATGTTTGGAGCAGATGCACTTTTGTTTATGATCTTGTTAATAATATTTCATGTACTTGATAATTGTTTTGTTGTTGTGACTGGGGAGAATAAAACCATGAGGACGAAGATTGTTTCTGAGACCACAACCATAACAGTGGCGACGAGGATTAAACATTTCCGGCAAAGAGCCTGGGGACGAGACGTGGTGTGAGGATCAAGAGAGAGCAGGGTACGTCGTGTGGACGAGTGGACGCTTCGCATACAACAGTGGAGTGTGCTACTACCGTGGCATGTCTACGCCGCTCATATCAATCGAGCCGTTAAACACTGCCAAGATCTCTTTGGCCCTGTGGCTCAGCCTGCTGGAAGCAAACTTTCAGTACCGGGAGATTAAGGAGGACGCCACCAAAAAAACGGTACTCTTAGTTTCACTGGGTTCTGAAGCATATAGTGTTCTCGGAAATTTGTGTGCAACTGAGCTACCGCACACGAAGACCTATGTAAACCTGATTGCTCTGCTTAAACGTCAGTATGTGGTGAAACCATCATATCACAGGAGTTTGATGGATTTCCAGAAGAGGACGAAAAAGCAGCAGGAATCCGTACAGGATTTATTTGCGGAATTGAAGGCTTTGGCTAACCACTGCAACTTTGGAGCACAGTTGGACGGCAGGGTTAGGGATTAGTTGTTCATGGCAGTGGAAAAGGAGAATTATTTCCCTAACCTGGTGGCAGAAAATTTGGATCTACAATCGATGACTTCATGGACAGTGCTCGAGAAGATATTGAACCTGGAAAGGGCGTTTGGAAGTAAGACTTCTACTCAGGAAATTATGGTCGTACAGGGCCAGACCAGATGTACACACTGTGGATACAATCACATAAGTAGCAAGTGCGAGTTTCGTGCATATATATGCAACTTTTGTAACAAGGAGGGACACTTGCAGAGAGTGTGTAGGGGATATCTGAACAGGAGCACCAAGGCCTGGGAGAGGAGACGACCAGGTAATGCAGGAAGAAGAGTTAGTGGTACTGTGGTCAAGGCAGTAGAGGAAGGGAAACCGTCTGAAGAAGCTGCAGGTGAGGAAAACCGACTATATTCGATGAAAGAAAAGGTATGTTCAGTGAAGTCACAAGTGGTGAATTTTGTAATAATGAGAAGTTAGTTCCCTTGGAACTGGACACAGGTGCTGCAGTGTCAACATTGTCTAGAGATTGGGCAGATACCTTGCAATTGAATGTAAAACCAGGTGAAAAATCATTAAGTGCTTATGATAATGTACCGATTAAGGTCTATGGCAAGGTGTCGGCAAAAGTAGGTTATAATGGAAAAGAAATTGTCCAGGATTTTTCTGTAGTGGATTCACATAATCCTAGCCTATGTGGTAAGGATCTCATGGAAAAAGTGGGAATTTTCTTGGCTGGCCTAGATGAATTGTCGATAGTTAAAACAATTAAAAGTGCCGAACAAATGTTAGATAAATATTCAGTGGAGGCAGATAAGCCAATTAATAGCATTGTGGCAAAAATTCACCTGAAAAGTGGGGCTTCACCTAAATTTTTCAAGGCAAGAACAGTGCCGTTTCATTACAAGCAATTGGTAGAATCAGCCCTGGAAAAGCATGTGGCAGAAGGCATCTTAGAGCCAATTACACATAGTGAGTGGGCTGCCCCAATTGTACCAGTGTTGAAGGCAGATCGGAAATCCTTGAGAATCTGTGCAGACTTCAAGGAACTGAACAACCGCATACACTGTGAGAAGTACCTTTACCTAAGATAGATGAGTTGTTGTCAGTGGTCTGCAAGGGGGCAATTTTTTCTAAGATTGACCTGAAAGATGCTTACTTGCAAATTCCGGTAGAGGAGGAGAGCCAGAAATTGTTAGTGATTAATACCCACAAGGGGTTATTTAAGTATAAAAGACTTTCATTTGGACTTCCAGGTGGAGAATAGCAAACAATAATATTATACCAGGAAATCTATCAGGACCTAACCAACCACAGATTAGAGAACTACTTAGATTCTGTGACAAATTTTCACTCAATCAGCAGATATCGGAGCCAACGAGAAATGAAAATATTCTAGATCTGGTCTTTACGAACAATGAAGACATTATCAGACACATTACGATATCAGATACTACATATTCAGATCACAAGCTCATTGAAGTGCAAACGACCATCAATACTCAGAATAGACCTAAAACGTTCATAAAGCGAGAGGTGTTATTCAGTAAATTCAATTTTAATAATAAAAGGATAGACTGGGAGATAATAAACAGGGAACTTACACTTCCACTTCCACGGGAAACTGTTTTAAGTAATACAAGTCCTACAGAAGGAATAGAAAAACTGACTTTGGAAGCGTATCAAGTCTGTCTGAAACATTTTCCTTTGAGGAAAGCCAGAAAGAGATCCAACGTAGAAAGAGAACGCAGACGACACTATAAACGCAGGAAAAAAAATAACGGAACTGCTTATGCAGACACGAATTTCCCGTCAAAGAAGAAATAATTTAAATAGGGAGATTGAAGAAATCGAGCGGAAATTAAAACACTCATATGAAACTGAAGAAAGGCAGTTAGAACAGAAAGCAATTCAGGAAATAAAGAAAAATCCAAAATACTTCTTCACATATGCGAAATCAAAAGCAAAAACCACTGCTAGTATTGGACCTATTCGTACAAGTGAATGTTCATACACGGAGGATGACAAAAAAATTAGTGAAATCCTAAAAAAGCAGAATGAGGACATGTTTAGCACTCCAATAAACAACATGAAAGTGGAAGATCCAGACAATTTCTTTATGCGGGATATTCAAACCCCTGTAAATATAACTGATATCGACACAAGCGCACTAAATTTTGAAAGAGAAATTGAAAACATGCCCATGCACTCGGCCCCAGGTCCAGACTCATGGAATTCAATATATATAAAGATATGTAAAGTGCCGGTAGCACAGGCACTCAGTATAATGTGGAGGAAGAGCTTGGACACGGGGGGAGATACCAGATGCACTTAAAGTAGCAGACATAGCCCCTCTACACAAGGGAGGGAGCAAAGCATTGGCAAAGAATTATAGACCAGTTGCACTAACATCGCACATAATAAAAGTATTTGAGAGAGTGATTAGGAGTCAGGTCATCAATTTCATGGAGACCAATGACCTTCACAACCCAGGCCAACATGGATTTCGAGCGGGAAGATCGAGCCTCTCACAGCTACTTGAGCACTACGACAAAGTCACTGAGGCATTAGAGGAAAAACAGAATGCTGATGTGATATACATGGACTTCGCAAAGGCTTTCGATAATTGTGACCATGGCGTGATAGCACACAAAATGAAGTCAATGGGAATAACCGGTAGAGTAGAATGCTGGATACTCAGTTTAATGTCAAACAGGACTAAGCGAGTAACGGTCAACCATATAAAATCTAGTCCAAGTGCAGTTAAAAGCTCTGTGCCTCAGGGTACAGTCCTTGCACTGCTGCTTTTCCTTATTCTCATATCAGATATAGACAAAAATTTAAGTCACAGCTTCGTATCATCCTTTGAAGATGACACAAAAATCAGTATGAAAATTACCTCGGCTGAAGACATTGAAAAACTTCAACCTGATATTAATAAAGTATTCGATTGGGCATCAGAAAATAACATGATGTTTAACAGTGATAAATTCCAGGTACTCAGGTACTGTAAAAATGAGGACCTTAAACATAATACAGGGTATAAAACACAATCAAATGTACCCATAGTAGGAAAACCGCATATAAAGGATTTGGGAATAATGATGTCTGACGACCTAACGTTTAGGGAGCATAACCAAGTAAATATTGCGATAGTCAGAAAAAAGATAGGATGGATTACGAGAACATTCAAATCCAGGGATCCCATCACAATGGTTGTACTCTTCAAGTCACTTGTGTTGTCCCGTCTTGAGTACTGCTCAGTACTCACTTCCCCCTTCAGAGCAGGAGAGATTGCTGAAATAGAGGGAATACAGAGAACATATACGGCACGCATAGACGCGATAAAGCACCTAAATTATTGGGATCGTCTCAAAGCCCTCAAAATGTACTCCCCTAGAAAGAAGACGAGAGAGATATCATATAATATACACCGGGAAGATACTTTAGGGCCAAGTACCAAATCTACACAGTAAAATAACAACGTACTGGAGTGAACGATATGGAAGAAAATGTAGAATAGAACCAGTGAAGAGCAGAGGTGCCATAGGCACAATCAGAGAACATTGTATAAACATCAGAGGTCTATGGTTGTTCAACACCCTCCCAGCAAGCATAAGAGATATTGCCGGAACAACCGTGGACATTTTCAAGAGGAAACTAGATTTATTCCTCCAAGGAGTGGCGGACCAACCGGGCTATGGTGGGTATGTGGGCCTGCGGGCCGCTCCAAGCAACAGCCTTGTGGACCAAACTCTCACAAGTCAAGCCTGGCCTCGGGCCGGGCTTGGGGAGTAGAAGAACTCCCAGAACCCCATCAACCAGGTATGAACCAGGACTCTCCTCGTCTCCAGCAATTTTTCAGAGATTCATGTCCCAGTTGTTAGTTAACATTGAAGGTGTAGCTATTTTTTTAGATGACATTATTGTATGTGGAGAGAATGAGGAAGTGCATGATGCTAGATTAGAACAAGTTTTGAATCTTTTGCAAAAGCACAATGTGAAGATTAATAAGGGAAAAACAACGTTGAAGACCAAGGCCATTGAATATCTGGGGTACCATATTTCAGGTAAGGGCTTTACTCCTTCTCAGAGAAATGTAGCGGCTGTAATAGATGCCCCAGCCTCAACATCAGTTGGGGAAGTACAGTCTTTTGTGGGGATGGTTACATATTTTTGTAAGTTCGTGAAGAACTTTTCAACAAAATTAGCACCCTTGTTATGAATTGTTGAAAAAAGGGGCTAGATTTAAGTGGGCAGCAAGAGAGGAAAATGCATTCAGGAATATGAAGCAGGAATTGATAAATTCTTCAGTGTCCACTAATTTTACAGGTAGACCCCCGTTAAAACTGGAGGTAGATGCTTCCCCAGTAAGAGTGGGTTGTGTATTATTACAGGAAGTAGATGGTCAGGATAAAGTAGTATATTTTGCTGGCAAGAAATTATCTCCTGCGGAACAGAATTATTCTCAGTTAGATAAAGAAGCCTTAGCTTTGGTATATGCTGTAAAAAAACTGAGGTATTTTCTGCTGGGGAAGAAATTTCTTGCTAGAACAGACCACAAACCCCTGCTAGGACTGTTTGGCAGAGGTAAGCAGATTCCAGTTAATGCCAATGCTAGAATTCAAAGATGGGCATTACTACTCTCGCAGTTTGAGTATGATTTAGAGTTTAAGCCAGGCAAGGATAATGTATTAGCTGATGCATTAAGTAGATTGCCTGTGACAGAAGAATTAAATTCCAGTATTCTAGTAGAGTATGTTAACCTGGTGAAATCTATGTCTTTTGAGGATATTTCATTCCAGACTATTAGGAAGGCAACTGGTAGAGATCCCAAATTAAGTCTGTTGATGAAATATGTCAAATATGGTTGGAATGATAATTTATTATTGTCAGAGTATGCTGCAGTGAATGCTGACCTTAGTATTCACCAGGATGTACTCTTGTATAGGAATAGAGTGGTGGTGCCTGGGGAACTGAGATGTAGGATTTTGGAACAGCTGCATGTAGGCCATAATGGCATAAATGCTATGAAAGCAGAAGCTAGAAGTTGGGTTTGGTGGCCCAAAATTGACCAGGATATTGCTGAGGATAACAAAAAATTGTCATATTTGCTTTAAGAATTATTAGAAACCCCAGGCCCCAGTACTTTCTTGGCCATGCACTGGAAAACCCTAGTCTAGACTTCATGTAGATTATTCGGGACCTAGGGATAACAAATATTACCTAGTGGTGGTGGATTCATACACCAATTTTCTGGATGTGAATGTGTGTAATTCCACCACATCATCTGTAACTTGTGAATTACTAATGAAAACATTTTGTAATTTTGATAGCCAGACATAAATGTCTCAGACAAAGGCTCCTTATTTTGTTTCTGTGGAAATGGAGGATTTTTTTTCGAAAAAATGGTATTAAACATGTAACACCTGCCCCCTATAATCCTTCTTGAAATGGTTTAGCAGAAAGAGCAGTGAGATCCTTGAAAGAAGGGTTAAAGCTGTTTACGGAAGGTACTAGTAATACAAGGCTTTGTAGATTTTTATATAATCAAAGGAAAACTGATTATTCTACTACTGGTAAATCTCCTTCTGAATTACTGTTTAATAGGCACTATAAAGTGCACATGGAAGCAGTAAAGACAGATCCCGATAAAGAGAAATTGGTAACTAGCTTGGCCAGTCAGTTGGCTCAGGGAGAGGAAATGTTGTTTAATGAGGGGGATGCAGTATATGCAAGGAATTTTGGAAGTGGAAAGCCCTGGTTGGAAGGGAAAATTAGGGAAGTCCTGGGCCGCAGGAACTTCACTGTACAAGTGCAGAGTTTTGGGAACATTAATTGGAAAAGGCATACAGATCAGCTCATGCCAAGGTTCACAGGGAATTTTGAAGACCCTTCAGGTGGGGGTGGGGCAAGTAGTGATATCCATCCTAATAATGAAGGGATAGCAGCACCTGCAGGAGACCGGGAGGCAGAGCAAGGGGCAGCAGAGGGTAATGGAGACACAGTTAACCCTCTGGACTCTGCAAGGAGTAATTCAGAAGAATGTTTCCCAGAAGTAACAGGTGAGGACTCCCAGTTGAGAAAATCAGGAAGAGTCATACGACCGCCAGATAGACTTAACCTGTAGGGATAGAGTTTATTTAAATGGGGAGGAATGTTGGGGATTGAGTACTACAGATGTTGGAGGTAGCATGTTTGGAGCAGATGCTCTTTTGTTTATGATCTTGTTAATAATATTTCATGTACCTGATAATTGTTTTGTTGTTGTGACTGGGGAGAATAAAACCATGAGGATGAAGATTGTTTCTCTGACCACAACCATAACTCTTCTGTTTTCCAGGGACGTGAGGTTCAGCTCCTTCAGCCTTTCAGCTCCTTCAGCCTTTCCTCGTAGCTCATGCCTCTCAGTTCCGGGACAAGTCTGGTGGAATGCCGCTCAATCTTCTCTAACTTTGCCTTATGTTTAACTAGATATGGACTCAAGGCAGGAGCTGCATATTCCAGAATTGGTCTGACGTAAGTAGTATACAGGGTCCTGAACGATTCCTTACACAAGTTTATTAAAGGCAGTTCCTATGTTGGCCAACCTAGCATATGCCGCTGATGATATCCTTTTGATGTGAGCTTCTTTGGACAAGTTCGGTGTGATATCAACCCCCAGATCTTTCTCTATTTGACTCTTGCAGTATTGCACCTCCCAGATGGTACCTTGTGTTCAGCCTTCTGCTCCCTTCGCCTAATTTCATTATACTTTCCCGAGTAGAACTTTACCAGCCATTTTCTAGACTATTCCTCCAGTTTGTCCAGGTCACCCTGTAGTCTCTGTCTATCTTCATATGTCTTGATTCTTCTCAAGTTTTTGCATCATCAGCAAACATTGAGAAGAATGAGTCTATACCCACTGGAAGATCATTTACATATATTAGAAACAGAATGGGTCCAAGTACAGAGCCCTGTGGGACTCCGCTGGTGACATCTCGCCACCCTGATGTCTTCCCCCTCACCGTTACTCGCTGTTTCCTGTTGTTTAGATACTCCCTGATCCACTGGAGCATTTTACCTTTTATTCCTGCCTGTTGCTCCAACTTTTGTAACAGCATTTTATGGAGTACTGTACTTTTACTGGGGTACTGTAGGATGGGTATAGGGTCCACTACCACCTGTTAGGTCGGGAAGGGGTCCATACCACTTGTAGGATGGGTCTGGGCTCAACAACTGCCCATAGGATGGGTATGGGGGTCCACTACCGCATGCAGGATGGGTATGGGGGTCCACTACCGCATGCAGGATGGGTATGGGGTCCACCACTGCCCAATGGATGTGTATATGATCCACTTCCGCCCAAGGATGTGTGTGGCGTCCACTATACCGCCCATAGGATGGGTATGGGATCCACAATCACCCACAAGATGGGAATGGGGTCTACAATCACCCACAGGATAAAAATTGTGTCTGCTACCGCCCAGAGGATGGCTATGGCCTCCATTGTCGCCCACAGCATGAGAATAGTGTACAGTACCATCCACGGAATAGGTATATGCTTAACTACCGCCGACCGGATGAGTATATCGTCTACTACCGCCCACAGGATAGGTATGGGGTTAACTACCACCCATAGGACGCGTATGGGGTCCACTGCCGCCCTCAGGGTGGGTAGTGGGTCCACTACCGCCCACAGGATGGGTATAGCCTCCACTGGCGCATACAGGATGAGTATAGGGTCCAGTAACGCCCACGGGATGGGCATGGGTCCATTACCGCCCACAATATGCTTATAAGGTCAAGTATCGCTCACAGGGTAGGTATGGGGTCCACTACCGCCGACAGGATGGCTTTAGGGACCACTATCATACACACGATGGGTATGGGGTCCATACAACCCACAGGGTGGGTATGGGGTCCACTACCGCCTACAAAATGAGTATGGGGTCCACTACCGCCTACAAAATGAGTATGGGGTCCACTACCGCCTACTGGATGGGAATGGGGTCCACTACCACCGACAGGATGGGTATGGGGTACACAACTGCCCACAGATTGGGTATGGGGTACACTATCGCCCACAGGTTGGGTATGGGGTCAGTACCACCCTCATGATGGGAATGGGGTTCACTTCCGCCTGCAGGATGGGTATGGGGTACCCATACATTTGGTGTACCCATACCCACAACCACCCACAGGGTTGGTATAGAGGCCACATCCGTCCACAGGATGGGTATATGCTCCACCCCGCCCACAAAATGAGTATGCGGGTTTACTACCGCCCACAGGATGGCTATGGGGGGTCCAATACCGCCCACAGGATGGCTATGGGGTCCATTACTACCCACAGGATGAGTATGGGATTAATCATTCACAAAAACACTATTAGTTTATTAAGTTTATTACTATTTACAAGTTTATTATTACTACTTAATAATTAAAATTAAGTACCTAATTTCATCGTCATAGTTTCCTACTCTGTGCTTTAAAATTGCTCTGTATCTTGTGTTACCCCAATCTCCCAATCTTTATGTATTTAATCCAATCAACTTTACCATTGTGATCATTGCTCTCTTCTTATATGTGCTAGAAATATGCTGTATTGTGCCTATTAATCTTTGTTAAATTACCATTTAAGCTTTCAATGCAATATATCTGAGCTATCTATGTGTTTTAATATACATTCAAATCTCTCTAATCTCATTTTTTCTTGCAATGTACTTGTTATCATTTTATTTATGATCTAAACAGTCTCCGTGGTGTAGTGGTAATACACTTGCCTGGCGTTCCGTGAGCGCTATGTCATGGGTTCGTATCCTGGCCGGGGAGGATTTACTGGGCGCAATTCCTTAACTGTAGCCTCTGTTTAACGCAACAGTAAAATGTGTACTTGGATGAAAAAACGATTCTTCGCGGCAGGGGATCGTATTCCAGGGACCTGCCCGAAACGCTACGCGTACTAGTGGCTGTACAAGAATGTAACAACTCTTGTATATATCTCTCAAAAAAAACAAAATGTTACCGGAAACGCTATGCGTACTAGTGGCTTTAGGTATATACTACCTCTATCTTTAAATCAAACAGAATCTTGGTACTGTAACTCTGCAACTTTGCATGTACTTTTCCTAAATCAATTATTATTATTATTATTATTATTATTATTATTATTATTATTATTATTATTATTAATTATTATTATTATTATTATTATTTATAAATTTTGCTTCCATTTACCTAGTTAAAATTTTCTGTTAGATTAAGGACCTGCCCGAAACGCTGCGTGTACTAGTGGCTTTACACAATGCTATGTATCCTCGTAATCCCAATGTACCTTCTTGTATATATATAAATAAATAAATAGTTATTACTAATAATATTGGTGCTCCCCAATTCAACATTATATACAATAGTGTATGCTTTGAAAATCTTTGAAAAAGAAAAAAGAGAATGGATTGTAGGAACGTCAACAGAAAACGAAGTAATATGGGAATGGCTATGGGGTACACTAAAATCAAAATCAAAATATTTATTCAGGTAAAAAGACATAGAAGATGAGTTACAAACATAATTCGATTAATAGATAGAGTTAGTACATATAATACCTAAAGTAACTAATACTCACAGCGTTTCGGGCAAGGTGTGGGGAGAAAAAACCCTTACACTAAAGATTAATAATAATTGAGATTAAAGTATAAATTGTGTTGAAATACGGAAAAAGGGGGGAGGGGGGAACATGGCAGAAATCAGCAATTATACAAGTTGGTCAACAAACAGTATTGTTTGAAAATAGCAAGACACAGGGTGACATTTAGGGGGTAAGGGAGGTTACATGGAGTTTATTAGGTAGTACTTAGTTTTTATCTTAAACTGGTTGAGAGAGGTACAGCCTTTGACATGATTGGGCAGGTCATTCCACATTCTGGGTCCCTTGATTTGTTGAGCATTTCTAGTTTGGTTAAGGCACGCTCTTGGAATATCAAATAGGAATTTGTTTCTGGTGTGGTGCTCATGGGTTCTGTTACAACCTTCTAGGAAACTGACCATCAAGGTCAGGATTAACATTGCAGTTCAGAGTTCTAAATATATAGAGTACACGTGAGAGGATGTGCAGTGACTTAATATTTAAAATGTTCAAAGATTTGAGTAAGGGTACCGAGTGCTGTCTGGGGCCAAAGTTAGATATTGTTCTAATAGAAGCTTTGTGTTGAGTAATTAGAGGACGTAGATGATTTTGGGAAATAGAACCCAAGCACAAATATCATAATTGAGATAAGGATAGATGAGAGAGTAATATAATAATACTACTGCAAACAGGATGGATATAGGGTCCAAAACAAGTCACACGATGCTTATGGGATCCACTATACCACCTAAAAGGATTGGTATTGGACCATCTACCACCTTTTGGACAGGTAAGGAGTCCACTACCACCTTTTGGACAGGTATGGGGTCCACTAAAACCTTTTGGACAGGTATGGGGTCCACTACCACCTTTGGACAGGTATGGGGTCCACTACAACCAGCAGGATGTGTATGGGGTCTACTACCACCCTCAGAATTCTTATAGGGTCCATTACCGCCCCTTTAATGTTTATAGGATGTAGGTTGTAGTAGGGTCCACTACAACCCACAGGATGGTTATAAGATCCATTTCCGCCACATAATTTTCATGGGGTCCACTACCACCTACAGGATTGGTATTGGGTCCATTAGCTACCACACATAGGGTGGGTATGCATTGGGCCCACTACCACCCGGTGTTGGGAGTGGTGTTGGTGTTGTTGGGAGTGGTGTTGGTGTTGGGAGTGGTGGTGGTGTTGGGAGTGGTGGTGGTGTTGGGAGTGGTGTTGGTGTTGGGAGTGGTGTTGGTGTTGGGGTGGTGGGTGTTGGTGTTGGGAGTGGTGGTGGTGTTGGGAGTGGTGGTGGTGTTGGGAGTGGTGGTGGTGTTGGGAGTGGTGGTGGTGTTGGGAGTGGTGGTGGTGTTGGGAGTGGTGGTGGTGTTGGGAGTGGTGTTGGGAGTGGTGGTGGTGTTGGGAGTGGTGGTGGTGTTGGGAGTGGTGGTGGTGTTGGGAGTGGTGGTGGTGTTGGGAGTGGTGGTGGTGTTGGGAGTGGTGGTGGTGGTGGTTGTGATTGTGGTGGTGTTGGGGTGGTGGGTGTGGTGGTGGTGTTGGGAGTGGTGGTGGTGTTGGGAGTGGTGGTGGTGTTGGGAGTGGTGGTGGTGTTGGGAGTGGTGGTGGTGTTGGGAGTGGGTGGTGGTGGTGTTGGGAGTGGTGGTGGTGTTGGGAGTGGTGGTGGTGTTGGGAGTGGTGGTGGTGGTGTTGGGAGTGGTGTGGTGTTGGGAGTGGGTGGTGTTGGGAGTGGTGGTGGTGTTGGGAGTGGTGTGTTGGGAGTGGTGGTGGTGTTGGGAGTGGTGGTGGTGTTGGGAGTGGTGGTGGTGTTGGGAGTGGTGGTGGTGTTGGGAGTGGTGGTGGTGTTGGGAGTGGTGGTGGTGTTGGGAGTGGTGGTGGTGTTGGGAGTGGTGGTGGTGTTGGGAGTGGTGGTGTTGGGAGTGGTGGTGGTGTTGGGAGTGGTGGTGGTGTTGGGAGTGGTGTTGGTGTTGGGAGTGGTGGTGGTGTTGGGAGTGGTGGTGGTGTTGGGAGTGGTGTTGTGTTGGGAGTGGTGGTGGTGTTGGGAGTGGTGGTGGTGTTGGGAGTGGTGGTGGTGTTGGGAGTGGTGTGGTGTTGGGAGTGGTGGTGGTGTTGGGAGTGGTGGTGGTGTTGGGAGTGGTGGTGGTGTTGGGAGTGGTGGTGGTGTTGGGAGTGGTGGTGGTGTTGGGAGTGGTGGTGGTGTTGGGAGTGGTGGTGGTGTTGGGAGTGGTGGTGGTGTTGGGAGTGGTGTTGGGAGTGGTGTGTTGGGAGTGGTGGTGGTGTTGGGAGTGGTGGTGGTGTTGGTGTTGGGAGTGGTGGTGGTGTTGGGAGTGGTGGTGGTGTTGGGAGTGGTGGTGGTGTTGGGAGGGGTGGTGGTGTTGGGAGTGGTGGTGGTGTTGGGAGTGGTGGTGGTGTTGGGAGTGGTGGTGGTGTTGGGAGTGGTGGTGGTGTTGGGAGTGGTGTTGGTGTTGGGAGTGGTGGTGTGGTGTTGGGAGTGGTGGTGGTGTTGGGAGTGGTGGTGGTGTTGGGAGTGGTGGTGTTGGGAGTGGTGGTGTTGGGAGTGGTGGTGTTGGGAGTGGTGGTGGTGTTGGGAGTGGTGGTGGTGTTGGGAGTGGTGGTGGGTTGGGAGTGTGGTGGTGTTGGGAGTGGTGGTGGTGTTGGGAGTGGTGTGTGGTGTTGGGAGTGGTGGTGGTGTTGGGAGTGGTGGTGTGGTGTTGGGAGTGGTGGTGGTGTTGGTGGGGTGGTGTTGGTTGGGAGTGGTGGTGGTGTTGGGAGTGGTGGTGGTGTTGGGAGTGGTGGTGGTGTTGGGAGTGGTGGTGGTGTTGGGAGTGGTGGTGGTGTTGGGAGTGGTGGTGGTGTGTTGGGAGGGGGTGGTGTTGGGAGTGGTGGTGGTGTTGGGAGTGGTGTTGGTGTTGGGAGTGGTGGTGGTGTTGGGAGTGGTGGTGGTGTTGGGAGTGGTGGTGGTGTTGGGAGTGGTGGTGGTGTTGGGAGTGGTGTGTGGTGTTGGGAGTGGTGGTGGTGTTGGGAGTGGTGGTGGTGTTGGGAGTGGTGGTGGTGTTGGGAGTGGTGGTGGTGTTGGGAGTGGTGGTGGTGTTGGGAGTGGTGGTGGTGTTGGGAGTGGTGGTGGTGTTGGGAGTGGTGTTGTGAGTGGTGGTGGTGTTGGGTGTGGTGTTGGGAGTGGTGGTGGTGGTGTTGGGAGTGGTGGTGGTGTTGGGAGTGGTGGTGGTGTTGGGAGTGGTGGTGGTGTTGGGAGTGGTGGTGGTGTTGGGAGTGGTGGTGGTGTTGGGAGTGGTGGTGGTGTTGGGAGTGGTGGTGGTGTTGGAGTGGTGGTGGTGTTGGGAGTGGTGGTGGTGTTGGGAGTGGTGTGGTGTTGGGAGTGGTGGTGGTGTTGGGAGTGGTGGTGGTGTTGGGAGTGGTGGTGGTGTTGGGAGTGGTGGTGGTGTTGGGAGTGGTGGTGGTGTTGGGAGTGGTGGTGGTGTTGGGAGTGGTGGTGGTGTTGGGAGTGGTGGTGGTGTTGGGAGTGGTGGTGGTGTTGGGAGTGGTGGTGGTGTTGGGAGTGGTGGTGGTGTTGGGAGTGGTGGTGGTGTTGGGAGTGGTGGTTGTTGAGTGGTGGTGGTGTTGGGAGTGGTGGTGGTGTTGGGAGTGGTGGTGGTGTTGGGAGTGGTGTTGGTGTTGGGTGGTGGTGGTGGTGTTGGGAGTGGTGGTGGTGTTGGGAGTGGTGTTGGGAGTGGTGGTGGTGTTGGGAGTGGTGGTGGTGTTGGGAGTGGTGGTGGTGTTGGGAGTGGTGGTGGTGTTGGGAGTGGTGGTGGTGTTGGGAGTGGTGGTGGTGTTGGGAGTGGTGGTGGTGTTGGGAGTGGTGGTGGTGTTGGGAGTGGTGGTGGTGTTGGGAGTGGTGGTGGTGTTGGGAGTGGTGGGTGGTGGTTGTTGGGAGGAGTGGGAGTGGTGGTGTTGGGAGTGGTGGTGGTGTTGGGAGTGGTGGTGGTGTTGGGAGTGGTGTGTGGTGTTGGGAGTGGTGGTGGTGTTGGGAGTGGTGGTGGTGTTGGGAGTGGTGGTGGTGTTGGGAGTGGTGGTGGTGTTGGGAGTGGTGGTGGTGTTGGGAGTGGTGGTGGTGTTGGGAGTGTGTGGTGTTGCGGAGTTGGGAGTGGTGGTGGTGTTGGGAGTGGTGGTGGTGTTGGGAGTGGTGGTGGTGTTGGGAGTGGTGGTGGTGTTGGGAGTGGTGGTGGTGTTGGGAGTGGTGGTGGTGTTGGGAGTGGTGTTGGTGTTGGGAGTGGTGGTGGTGTTGGGAGTGGTGGTGGTGTTGGGAGTGGTGGTGGTGTTGGGAGTGGTGTTGGTGTTGGGAGTGGTGGTGGTGTTGGGAGTGGTGGTGGTGTTGGGTGTGGTGGGAGTGGTGGTGGTGTTGGGAGTGGTGGTGGTGTTGGGAGTGGTGTTGGGAGTGGTGGTGTTGGGAGTGGTGGTGGTGGAGTGGTTGTGGTGTTGGGAGTGGTGGTGTGTTGTGAGTGGTGGTGTTGGGAGTGGTGGTGGTGTTGGGAGTGGTGTTGGTGTTGGGAGTGGTGGTGTTGGGAGTGGTGGTGGTGTTGGGAGTGGTGTTGGTGTTGGGAGTGGTGGTGGTGTTGGGAGTGGTGGGGTGTTGGGAGTGGTGGTGTTGGGAGTGGTGGTGGTGTTGGGAGTGGTGGTGGTGTTGGGAGTGGTGGTGGTGTTGGGAGTGGTGGTGGTGTTGGGAGTGGTGGTGGTGTTGGGAGTGGTGGTGGTGTTGGGAGTGGTGGTGGTGTTGGGAGTGGTGGTGGTGTTGGGAGTGGTGGTGGTGTTGGGAGTGGTGGTGGTGGAGTGTTGGGTGTGGTGGTGGTGTTGGGAGTGGTGGTGGTGTTGGGAGTGGTGGTGGTGTTGGGAGTGGTGGTGGTGTTGGGAGTGGTGGTGGTGTTGAGTGGTGTGGTGTTGTGGTGTTGGGAGTGGTGGTGGTGTTGGGAGTGGTGGTGGTGTTGGGTGGTGGTGGTGGTGGTGTTGGGAGTGGTGGTGGTGTTGGGAGTGGTGGTGGTGTTGGGAGTGGTGGTGGTGTTGGGAGTGGTGGTGGTGGTGGTGGTGTTGGGAGTGGTGGTGGTGTTGGGAGTGGTGGTGGTGTTGGGAGTGGTGGTGGTGTTGGGAGTGGTGGTGGTGTTGGGAGTGGTGGTGGTGTTGGGAGTGGTGGTGGTGTTGGGAGTGGTGTGGTGTTGGGAGTGGTGGTGGTGTTGGGAGTGGTGGTGGTGTTGGGAGTGGTGTTGGTGTTGGGAGTGGTGGTGGTGTTGGGAGTGGTGGTGGTGTTGGGTGGTGGTGGTGGTGGTGGTGTTGGGAGTGGTGGTGGTGTTGGGAGTGGTGGTGGTGTTGGGAGTGGTGTTGGTGTTGGGAGTGGTGGTGGTGTTGGGAGTGGTGGTGGTGTTGGGAGTGGTGGTGGTGTTGGGAGTGGTGGTGGTGTTGGGAGTGGTGGTGGTGTTGGGAGTGGTGGTGGTGTTGGGAGTGGTGGTGGTGTTGGGAGTGGTGGTGGTGTTGGGAGTGGTGGTGGTGTTGGGAGTGGTGGTGGTGTTGGGAGTGGTGGTGGTGTTGGGAGTGGTGGTGGTGTTGGGAGTGGTGGTGGTGTTGGGAGTGGTGGTGGTGGTGTTGGGAGTGGTGGTGGTGTTGGGAGTGGTGGTGGTGTTGGGAGTGGTGGTGGTGTTGGGAGTGGTGGTGGTGTTGGGAGTGGTGGTGGTGTTGGGTGTGGTGTTGGGAGTGGTGGTGGTGGTGTTGGGAGTGGTGGTGGTGTTGGGAGTGGTGGTGGTGTTGGGAGTGGTGGTGGTGTTGGGGGGGGGGTGGTGTTGGGAGTGGTGGTGGTGTTGGGAGTGGTGGTGGTGTTGGGAGTGGTGGTGGTGTTGGGAGTGGTGGTGGTGTTGGGAGTGGTGGTGGTGTTGGGAGTGGTGGTGGTGTTGGGAGTGGTGGTGGTGTTGGGAGTGGTGGTGGTGTTGGGAGTGGTGTGGTGTTGGGGTGGTGTTGGGAGTGGTGGTGGTGTTGGGAGTGGTGGTGGTGTTGGGAGTGGTGGTGGTGTGGGGTGGTGTGGTGTTGGGAGTGGTGGTGGTGGTGGGGGTGGTGGTGGTGTTGGTTGTGGTGGTGGTGTGGGGGGGTGTGGGTGTTGGGCTGGTGGTGGTGTTGGGAGTGGTGGTGGTGTTGGGAGTGGTGGTGGTGTTGGGAGTGGTTGGTGTTGGGAGTGGTGGTGGTGTTGGGAGTGGTGGTGGTGTTGGGAGTGGTGGTGGTGTTGGGAGTGGTGGTGGTGTTGGGAGTGGTGGTGGTGTTGGGAGTGGTGGTGGTGTTGGGAGTGGTGGTGGTGTTGGGAGTGGTGGTGGTGTTGGGAGTGGTGGTGGTGTTGGGAGTGGTGTGGTGTTGGGAGTGGTGGTGGTGTTGGGGTGGTGGTGGTGGTGTTGGGAGTGGTGGTGGTGTTGGGAGTGGTGGTGGTGTTGGGAGTGGTGGTGGTGTTGGGAGTGGTGTGTGTTGGGAGTGGGTGGTGGTGTTGGGAGTGGTGGTGGTGTTGGGAGTGGTGGTGGTGTTGGGAGTGGTGGTGGTGTTGGGAGTGGTGTGGTGTTGGGAGTGGTGGTGGTGTTGGGAGTGGTGGTGGTGTTGTGGAGTGGGTGGGAGTGGTGTTGGGAGTGGTGTTGTGGTGGTGTTGGGAGTGGTGGTGGTGTTGGGAGTGGGTGGTGGTGTTGGGAGTGGTGGTGGTGTTGGGAGTGGTGGTGGTGTTGGGAGTGGTGTGGTGTTGGGAGTGGTGTTGGTGTTGGGAGTGGTGGTGGTGTTGGGAGTGGTGGTGGTGTTGGGTGGTGGTGGTGTTGGGAGTGGGTGTGGGAGTGGGTGTGGGTGTGGGAGTGGTGGTGGTGTTGGGAGTGGTGGTGGTGTTGGGAGTGGTGGTGGGTGTTGGGAGTGGTGGTGGTGTTGGGAGTGGTGGTGGTGTTGGGAGTGGTGGTGGTGTTGGGAGTGGTGGTGGTGTTGGGAGTGGTGGTGGTGTTGGGAGTGGTGGTGGTGTTGGAGTGGTGGTGGTGTTGGGAGTGGTGTTGGTGTTGGGAGTGGTGGTGGTGTTGGGAGTGGTGTTGTGGTGTTGGGAGTGGTGGTGGTGTTGGGAGTGGTGTTGGTGTTGGTGTTGGGAGTGGTGGTGGTGTGGGTTGTGGTGTTGGGGTGGTGGTGGTGTTGGGAGTGGTGGTGGTGTTGGGAGTGGTGGTGGTGTTGGGAGTGGTGGTGGTGGTGTTGGGAGTGGTGGTGGTGTTGGGAGTGGTGGTGGTGTTGGGAGTGGTGGTGGTGTTGGGAGTGGTGGTGGGAGTGGTGTTGGTGTTGGGAGTGGTGGTGTGGGAGTGGTGTGGTGTTGGTGGTGGTGTTGGGAGTGTTGGGAGTGGTGTTGGGAGTGGTGGTGGTGTTGGGAGTGGTGGTGGTGTTGGGAGTGGTGGTGGTGTTGGGAGTGGTGGTGGTGGTGGTGGGGAGTGGTGGTGGTGTTGGGAGTGGTGGTGGTGTTGGGAGTGGTGGTGGTGTGGGAGTGGGGTGGTGTGGTGGTGGTGTTGGGAGTGGTGGTGGTGTTGGGAGTGGTGGTGGTGTTGGGAGTGGTGGTGGTGTTGGGAGTGGTGGTGGTGTTGGGAGTGGTGGTGGTGTTGGGAGTGGTGGTGGTGTTGTGTGGTTGGGAGTGGTGGTGGTGTTGGGAGTGGTGGTGGTGTTGGAGTGGGTGGTGTTGGGAGTGGTGGTGTTGGGAGTGGGTGGTGGTGTTGGGAGTGGTGGTGGTGTTGGGAGTGGTGGTGGTGTTGGGAGTGGTGGTGGTGTTGGGAGTGGTGTGTGGTGTTGGGAGTGGTGGTGTTGGTGTTGGGAGTGGTGGTGGTGTTGGGAGTGGTGGTGGTGTTGGGAGTGGTGGTGGTGTTGGGAGTGGTGTTGGTGTGGTGTGGGAGTGGTGAGTGGTGTTGTGTGAGTGGGAGTGGTGTTGGTGTTGTGGTGTGGTGGTGGTGTTGGGAGTGGTGGGTGTGGTGTTGGGAGTGGTGGTGGTGTTGGGAGTGGTGGTGGTGTTGGGAGTGGTGGTGGTGTTGGGAGTGTTGGGTGTGGTGTTGGGAGTGGTGGTGGTGGTGTTGGGAGTGGTGGTGGTGTTGGGAGTGGTGGTGGTGTTGGGAGTGGTGGTGGTGTTGGGAGTGGTGGTGGTGTTGGGAGTGGTGGTGGTGTTGGGAGTGGTGTTGGTGTTGGGAGTGGTGGTGGTGTTGGGAGTGGTGGTGGTGTTGGGAGTGGTGGTGGTGTTGGGAGTGGGTTGGGAGTGGGGTTGGTGTTGGGAGTGGGTGGTGTTGGGAGTGGTGGTGGTGTTGGGAGTGGTGGTGGTGTTGGGAGTGGTGGTGGTGTTGGGAGTGGTGTTGGGTTGGGAGTGGTGGTGTTGGGAGTGGTGGTGGTGTTGGGAGTGGTGGTGGTGTTGGGAGTGGTGTTGGTGTTGGGAGTGGTGGTGGTGTTGGGAGTGGTGGTGGTGTTGGGAGTGGTGGTGGAGTGGGAGTGGTGGAGTGGTGTTGGGAGTGGTGGTGGTGTTGGGAGTGGTGGTGGTGTTGGGAGTGGTGGTGGTGTTGGGAGTGGTGGTGGTGTTGGGAGTGGTGGTGGTGTTGGGAGTGGTGTTGGTGTTGGGAGTGGTGGTGGTGTTGGAGTGGTGGTGGTGTTGGGAGTGGTGTTGGTGTTGGGAGTGGTGTGGTGTTGGGAGTGGTGGTGGTGTTGGGAGTGGTGGTGGTGTTGGGAGTGGTGGTGGTGTTGGGAGTGGTGGTGGTGTTGGTGTTGGGAGTGGTGTTGGTGATGGGAGTGGTGTGGTGTTGGGAGTGGTGGTGGTGTTGGGAGTGGTGTGTGGTGTTGGTGTTGGGCGTGGTGGTGGTGTTGGGAGTGGTGGTGGTGTTGGGAGTGGTGGTGGTGTTGGGAGTGGTGGTGGTGTTGGGAGTGGTGGTGGTGTTGGGAGTGGTGGTGGTGTTGGGAGTGGTGGTGGTGTTGGGAGTGGTGGTGGTGTTGGGAGTGGTGGTGGTGTTGGGAGTGGTGGTGGTGTTGGGAGTGGTGGTGGTGTTGGGAGTGGTGGTGGTGTTGGGAGTGGTGGTGGTGTTGGGAGTGGTGGTGGTGTTGGGAGTGGTGGTGGTGTTGGGAGTGGTGGTGGTGTTGGGAGTGGTGGTGGTGTTGGGAGTGGTGGTGGTGTTGGGAGTGGTGGTGGTGTTGGGAGTGGTGGTGGTGTTGGGAGTGGTGGTGGTGTTGGGAGTGGTGGTGGTGTTGGGAGTGGTGGTGGTGTTGGGAGTGGTGGTGGTGTTGGGAGTGGTGGTGGTGTTGGGAGTGGTGGGAGTGGTGGTGGTGGGAGTGGTGGTGGTGTTGGGAGTGGTGGTGGTGTTGGGAGTGGTGGTGGTGTTGGGAGTGGTGGTGGTGTTGGGAGTGGTGGTGGTGTTGGGAGTGGTGGTGGTGTTGGGAGTGGTGGTGGTGTTGGGAGTGGTGGTGGTGTTGGGAGTGGTGGTGGTGTTGGGAGTGGTGGTGGTGTTGGGAGTGGTGTTGGTGTTGGGAGTGGTGGTGGTGTTGGGAGTGGCAGTGGGGTTGGGAGTGGTGGTGGTGTTGGGAGTGGTGGTGGTGTTGGGAGTGGTGGTGGTGTTGGGAGTGGTGGTGGTGTTGGGAGTGGTGTGGTGTTGGGAGTGGTGGTGGTGTTGGGAGTGGTGGTGGTGTTGGGAGTGGTGGTGGTGTGTGGTGTTGGAGTGGTGGTGGTGTTGGGAGTGGTGTGGTGGTGTTGGGAGTGGTGGTGGTGTTGGGAGTGGTGGGGTGGTGTGGTGGGAGTGGTGTGTGGTGGTTGGGAGTGGTTGTGTGGTGTTGGGTGGTGGTGGTGTTGGGAGTGGTGGTGGTGTTGGGAGTGGTGGTGGTGTTGTTGGAGTGGTGGTGGTGTTGGGAGTGGTGGTGGTGTTGGGAGTGGTGTGGTGTTGGGAGTGGTGGTGGTGTTGGGAGTGGTGGTGGTGTGGTGTTGGGAGTGGTGGTGGTGTTGGGAGTGGTTGTGTGTGGTGGTGTTGGGAGTGGTGGTGGTGTTGGGAGTGGTGGTGGTGTTGGGAGTGGTGGTGGTGTTGGGAGTGGTGGTGGTGTTGGGAGTGGTGGTGGTGTTGGGAGTGGTGGTGGTGTTGGGAGTGGTGGTGGTGTTGGGAGTGGTGGTGGTGTTGGGAGTGGTGGTGGTGTTGGGAGTGGTGGTGGTGTTGTTGGGAGTGGTGGTGGTGTTGGGAGTGGTGGTGGTGTTGGGAGTGGTGGTGGTGTTGGGAGTGGTGGTGTTGGTGTTGGGAGTGGTGGTGGTGTTGGGAGTGGTGGTGGTGTTGGGAGTGGTGGTGGTGTTTGGGAGTGGAGTGGTGTTGGGAGTGGTGTTGGTGTTGGGAGTGGTGGTGGTGTTGGGAGTGGTGTTGGTAGTGGTGGTGGTGTTGGGAGTGGTGGTGGTGTTGGGAGTGGTGGTGGTGTTGGGAGTGGTGTTGGGAGTGGTGGTGGTGTTGGGAGTGGTGGTGGTGAGTGGGAGTGGAGTGGTGTGGTGTTGGGAGTGGTGGTGGTGTTGGGAGTGGTGGTGGTGTTGGGAGTGGTGGTGGTGTTGGGAGTGGTGGTGGTGTTGGGAGTGGTGGTGGTGTTCTTATTGAGTTCCTCGCACACTTCCTTGTCGTTTGTAGTGAATCTTTCTGCCCCTATCCTCATTACCTGTTCCTTCACTGTTGTTTTCTTCCTGATGTGGCTATGCAGCAGTTTGGGTTGAGACTTTGCCTTGCTCGCTGTGTCATTTTCATATTGCCTCTCCTGCCTCTCTTCTCACCCTAACGTGTTCATTGCTGGCGCTCTGGTATCTTTCTCTGCTCTCTAATGTTCTGTTGTTTTTATAGTTTCTTCACGTCCTTTTACTTAGCTGCTTTGCTAGCTTGCAACTCTGATTAAACCATGGGTTTCTCAACTCTATTTCATTTTTTTCCTTTGGACTGGGACGAACTTGTCTGCTGCCACCTTACATTTCTGTGTGATGTAGTACATCATGTCTTGAACCGTTTTTCCTCTGAGCTCTGTTTCCCAAGCTATTTCAGTTAGGAATTTTCTTATCTCATAGTTTCCCTTCCGGAATGCCGACCTCTTGCTCTCTGGTCCCTTCCTTGAGTACATTACATTCGACCAAATATTCAAACAACAGAACACTGTGATCATTCACACCCACGGGGGCTTCCAGACCGATTTCCCTTATGTCTGAATCGTTCAGAGTGAATACTAGGTTGAGTCTTGCAGGTTCATCATTGCCTCTCATTCTCGTGGGACCCTTGAAGTGCTGACTTAAAAAGTTTCTAGTCGTCACCTCTAGCAGTTTCGCTCTCCATGTTTCCTCACCTCCATGTGGTTCTCTGTTTTCCCAGTCTATCCTTCCATAATTAAAGTCCCCCATGATGACCAGATGGGATCGGTTTCTACAGGCAGCAGCGGCTGCTCTCACAATGATAATGTTAACTGTCATGTTGTCATACTCTTGCCAGGGTCTTCTTTCATTTGGTGGTGGGTTATATATCACTGCTACTACTACTCTTGGTCCTCCAATCGTCATGGTGCCTGTTATGAAGTCTCTGAACCCTTCGCAGCCTGGAATAACCATCACCTTGAAACTCCATTCCTTTCTCATCAGTAGAGCAACTCCGCCTTCTCCCCTTCCTTCCCTCTCTTTTCTTATTACAGTGTAGTTCTTGGGAAACACCGCATTCGTTATGATTCCTGAGAGTTTTGTTTCTGTAAGTCCAATTACATCTGGGTTTACTTCATGTGTTCTTTCCCTAAGTTCATTGGCCTTGTTTGTAATCCCATCTATGTTTGAGTACATAACCTGACTCTTTTCTGTCCATTCTCAGTTTCTGTTGATATCACTGGAGTTGGGGAGGAAGGGATGTCTGGGATGGGTGAACCTAAGAAGGAGGGCCTGGGAGGTCTGGTGTGTGAGGGTCTGGGAGGATCTGGAACAGGGGGGTTAAGGGGGTCTGACATGATGCGGCTGATGGGGTCCGGGGTTGCAAGGTTAGTTGGGGCACGGGAAGGGGGAGCTGGAGGGGCATGTGGTGGGAGATCACGGGCTGGGGTATGCAGGGTAGACTAGGGTGAGTTAACAGGGTGGTCAGCGGTTGGGGAGGGAGGCCGTGAGGGAGGGGGGTGGGGTAGGGAAAATGGGAAGGGCACAGGAAGAAGGAACAGGGAAGGGGATGGAGTGCAGGAACAGTGAGGGTCTGGGGTAGGGGTTTGGGAAGAAAAAGGGCATGGGGGGATCATGGGAGGATCTGGGGTCAGGGAACATGGGATGCATGATCTGAAGGGGAGACTTTACTGTCTGGGGAGGTGCAAGTGATTGGTGGGGAATGGCTGAGGGGTTAGCTGGTGGGAGGCTTCCGTTACAATCCTTCCTGGGGGTGTTGGCCTACTGGTGGGGGGATTCCCACGCCCCTCTGAGGTTCCTGGAGACACTGAGCTGAGTCCTGTGGCTCCCATATCCTCACTCCTTTCTCTGCGTCTCCTCATGCTTCTGCAGCCTTCCTTCTCTCCTCCCTTGTCATGTCCTTTTGCAGAAAGACGTCCTCGTATCCCCCTAACCTCACAAGTCTGCTCTTCCTGGATAGGATTCTCTTCTTTGTTGCCTCGTTCATGAGCACTACCTTTATCAATTGTTTCCTTTCCTTCTTGTAGACGCCAAGCCTGAAAACCTTCTCTGTGTTGCTATTTGCCTCCTCCATATCCAGTCCCTCCAAGATCTCTGTCATGGTTGCTCGGTCCCTCCTTCTCCACTCCTCCCGATTGGATCCCTCTGGTTCCTGTACTCCTACAACTATAATTGTTCGTTTCCTTTCCAGCATTTGCTCAGTGCATTTTGCAGCTTCCTGTGAGGTAGCTCCTCTCATAGCTGCTGCCCATAGTGGTCCCCATACCCATCCTATGGACAGTTGTTGGGCTCAGACCCATCCTACAAGTGGTAGGGTTCCCTTACCCCCCCCAACAGGTGGTAGTGGATCCTATACCACATCCTACAGTAGGTAGTATACAACATACCATTCTGTTTGCAATAGTATGATATTCCAACGTAATATCGTTTTCTGTTGACGATTCTACAATACATTCTTTAAAGATTTTTAAAGCACAGACTAGTAAATATAATGTTGATTGGTGAAGCATTTTTATTTTATGTAATAAATTATAGTGCTTATTATAATTTACTAAGAACAACTAATATTTCTTGAAACAAAACTACGAGCCTTCAATAGGATGTAGCAGATCTGTAATATTCTACGAGCATGGACAATAGTAGGTCAATTTCACAACCCATGTGGGACCTGAAAACTACAATTTTCATTATAATTGAACCAATTACGACTAATTCTGCTGTCTACGGTGATGGACGGGTACTGTGAGACGTAAATTGGTACGTGAGGAAGAGTTTGGGCCTTGAATAAAATATAACTTGGAATATACCACATATGTACTAATTCGTAAGGAAAATATTGACTATAAGCAATAAGTCATATATGTACTGTCTTGTGTGAGAGCGGGTTGTATGCTCGTGTGGTGAACCTTGTGGTCATGTATGCTGGTGTGGTGAACCTTGTGGTCATGTATGCTGGTGTGGTGAACCTTGTGGTTATGTATGCTGGTGTAGTGAACCTTGTGGTCATGTATGCTGGTGTGGTGAACCTTGTGGTCATTTATGCTGGTGTGGTGAACCATGGGGTCATGTATGGTAGTGTGGTGAACCTTGTGGTCATGTATGGTGGTGTGGTGAACCTTGTGGTCATGTATGGTGGTGTGGTGAACCTTGTGGTCATGTATGGTGGTGTGGTGAACCTTGTGGTCATGTATGGTGGTGTGGTGAACCTTGTGGTCATGTATGGTGGTGTGGTGAACCTTGTGGTCATGTATGGTGGTGTGGTGAACCTTGTGGTCATGTATGCTGGAGTGTTGATCTTTCTGGTTGTGTATGCTGGCGTTTTGGTTGTAGTTGTTACAACGCCAAGTTAGGGCTAGACATGTGGTTAATAATTGTGTGAAATGTCGAACTTCAACATCACTTACAGAGAACAGCAGTAGTCTGTAATATATGAAAAAACCTGGACACTATTGTGGCGGAGACTATATGTCTGTGGCCGACGTCTACAAATGAGTGTATGAACACATTTGTCCCCTTTGGCTGACGTTAAAGACATTACCTATGGACTGGCACATGAAAATTCTAAGCAGAATGGTCACATATTGAATATTTACTTTCACCTGAAAACCTATTAATCTCATTTTGAACTTTTATAATAATTTGCGTAAGAAATAACAAAAATTAAGATTATCACAGACCTTTTGTTAGACGACAATTGTCGGATGATGTCTGATGTACCACTAGCGCTAAACTGGCTGTTAAACCAAAAGCTATTTGCTGTTTGTTTTACCAAAACCTTATGGCTCACTGGTTTACCAAAAGCTGTAGGCAGGAGAGTTGCTAAGGATAGTTTGTCTCTAATTACTTATCACTGCACACCAACGCCACACTCAATGTAACCAACTGACACACTCAGGACAAGGCCTTGTGGTCACACTATGGTCAGTAATTTCGGGACACCATATACAGTGTTCACAACAGATAAAATCAATAAATGCTGGTAAAACCCAAAGCAAGACACTTCACTACACACGAGATCTGTTAGCAGTACACTACTCACAACTACACTAGCGTCAACGGTGACACACGAGAACTGTTAACAGTACACTACTCACAACTACACTGGCGTCAACGGTGACACACGAGAACTGTTAACAGTGTACTACTCACAACTACACTAGCGTCAACGGTGACACACGAGAACTGTTAACAGTACACTACTCACAACTACACTAGCGTCAACGGTGACACACGAGAACTGTTAACAGTACACTACTCACAACTACACTGGCGTCAACGGTGACACACGAGAACTGTTAGCAGTACACTACTCACAACTACACTAGCGTCAACGGTGACACACGAGAACTGTTAACAGTACACTACTCACAAATACACTGGCGTCAACGGTGACACCAAATAAGGGCAAACATGTCGCCGCTACGCAGTATCCATATCGAGGTGGACGGAACGTTGAGCGACAAAAAGCGATACCAGTGACAAAAATGTGACTTTCCTTTCTAGATTATCTTCCACACTAATAGCACAGATGTGTGGACTGTGCTCTCTGCTATGTTACTGGTGATATTTATCACACATTACCAGTCTGTGTGTACTCTGTGTTCCCTTTATGTTACTGGTGATATCTATCACACACTACTGGGCCAGCTGTATATACTATGTGCTCCCTCTATGTTACTGGTGATATCTATCACACACTACTGGGCCAGCTGTGGAGATATCTATCACACACTACTGGGCAAGCTGTGGAGATATCTATCAGACACTACTGGGCCAGCTGTGGACATATCTATCACACACTACTGGGCCAGCTGTGGAGATATCTATCACACACTACTGGGCCAGCTGTAGAAATATCTATCACACACTACTGGGCCAGCTGTGGAGATATCTATCACACACCACTGGGCCAGCTATGTGTGCTCTGTGCTCCCTCTATGTTAGTGCAACCCACTCTCGCTATAACATAGTATCATTGTGGCCAAAGGCTCATAGTTCCTAAGCTGCTAATGTTCATAGTTTATCTGTGGTAGATTTCCAGTTATTTCAGTATCACCAGGCACCAACCCTTCCTCAAGCACCATAGTCTGTCCCATAGTACCCGTCACATCACTGTAGAGAGCATAAGGGTCCGTTTGCTCCAATTTTAAATGATAATTGTATTTTTACAGTGAAATTTCTGATGTGAAATTTACGTACTATTTTCCATGTTATTCAAGTATTATGGTTACACTACATCCAATTGAAGTAAATTATAATAAGCACTATAAATTATTACATGTAATTGTGGGGTTCTCGGAAATAATTTTTATATATAATAGTATGTGCTTTGAAAATCTAGAGAGAGTGAATTGCAGGAACGTCATTAGAAAACGATGTTAAGTTGAAATGTCTATGGGGGGTACACTAATGAAAACCGGATAGATCTAGTGTCCACAAAAAATCACAGGATGTTAATGGACTCCACTGTGAGAGTTTGATTACTTGTGAGTTGGAATAAAATGAAAATGGTATAAGGAATTGAGCTCGGAAAATTTCTAAGAATTTTCTATATTCTTTAACCTTTATTCCTGTCGTGATATTCAATTAGGTCGCCTGAGGAAGGACTTGCTTAGCTAACACACCAGTGTAGTAAGCAGCTCATTCCTCACATTGGGACCAGGAATGAACTTTTGACTAGGCGCGAGCAAACGCCGAGACCCCAATGAAAATTGAAATCCCCTCCACTTGGGCCGACGAACTTCGCCATTCGCCGAAGCGAATCTAGCGAGTAGGTCAAGGGCTCTCTCAACAATAATTTATTGTTGTGTGGTGCCGTATATTTGGTCCAAAACTCAGAATCAGTCTCAATTTTATTAGTCGAGTGTGAAGAACACTTGCATAACAATAATAATGTGTGGGGCGTTACGAAAAGACAGTGTTAAACATAACAACTTAGTTTATTCAATAAAGTACTAACGACAACAACAAAACAAAAATAAATATCAATGACGTTACTCGAAATCCTTCCTGTGACACTATCAATGACAGCTAGACACCAGCCGCTCGGACTGCATAATGAACTAACTCGAACATAAGCGTGAACACAGAGGAATCAACAAGAAACAAGAACTAACAGATCTATAATCACAATTACAACAAATGACACAGTAGGTTCTGAAACACGTCTCCAGTAACCTCCTAACTGTTCTACGCCTCAGTGCAGTCTACACCTGCAATGGCGGTTGCAATACAATCAAATCAGTAGTCTTTCAATGACAACAATAACTAATGGGTTCACTGGCAACTCCAGCAACCCTTCCTCAAATTAATCCTTACGTTTACACTCTGTCCCACGGACGATCAACAATCAATAACAATTGATTTACGTTAACAACACAATAACATTTACGTTAGATTAACAACTCTTACAACTGTCACTAGTAAAGAGGAAATTACACAACACTCTACCCGTCGAGCATTCAGTGAGAAATCCAATTAATCCATGTACTACCAGACAGCTGATTAATCTCTTTACTAGTTACGTTAATTTACGTTAATCGGTTACTAATCACTCTGCGATGGTAAACTCTGATTTACAATCTCCAAAGTGCTAAGAGAACGGTAATCACTCGTGATTACCTTTAGAGTAATTAATTACTATCCTCAAGATCAATAATTAAACAATTATAATACGCAACCTTTCACACTGGCTCAGCAATTTACATTAAGGTATGAATTCCGTCTGAGCCTTCCATACTCAGACCAATTCAGGTGGCTAATAACAGTAATTAGCACCACGTTTACGTTATTCTAAAATGACGTTACTCTTCCCATGAGTCAATCAAGTGCCGGTACTTCCGGGCAGATAAATAACGACGTTACGTTAATGGAACAATGTAGCCTTCGTGTGAGTCGATCAAACAAGGATCGAGGTTAATTACTTTGACTTCCTGAAACACGTCAATTACCCGGCCCACTGACCGTTAATTACGACAGACAATACTCTAATTCTTATCTGGCTGATGGCTAGGCTCCTTGAGACTACCGTAGCTGCTTGCAGGAAAGTAAATTAACCCAAACGTATTCTACGTTACTCAAATTGTCAAAGAACAAATTCTCTTAAAGCAATGGGCGTTCCCTTGGTTACGTTATATTAATTGCCTCGCAATCAGCTCACTGAATACTGGACTTCGATGTCCTACCAGATAACAGGAGAATATATGTGTACCCAAGTACTCGTCTACAGCCGAGTTCACCCACGACAATGACAAATCACACTAACAAATCACAGTGATTTACGTTACAATCCGGTTGCAATGACAATACTGCAGAACCTAGTAAAATAACATACAGGACATGAACCCTCTAGAACACTGCCCCACAATGACTTTACTGAACTGCAATCACATACGGTGATGTACAACACTAGCAACAATCACCATCAAATAACAACCCTCTGCAATAACACACATGGCAAGTACTCTAATTTCCAAGTATTAGAATACTGCACACACTTACTTACTTACTTACTGTTGCAAATGACCCCAGTGCTCTCAATAACCCCTAGAACATAGCTCCCAAATTTGCAATCACCACACAGTAAATATACACAATAACACTGGGCACCGTGACACTACGATTATATATATATATATATTATATATATATAATATATATATATATATATATATATATATATATATATATATATATATATATATATATATAATATATATATATATATATATATATATATATATATATATATATATATATATATATATATTAGTATATTTTGGTAGCAGTCTTTCCTGTAGACATATTTTATTAAATATGACCGAAAAAGTAAGATTAATAATTCTAACACGAATTTTCTCAATCTTTCGTACATTATGCTTCACTGTTGGAGGTAAATCAAAAATCACTTCTCCAAAATTCATTTTTATTTCTAGTCTGACGCGACACGGGCGCGTTTCGTAAACTTATTACATTTTCAAAGACTTCACAATACACAACTGATTAGAACTTGCGTTTCCCTGATTTTATATCTACATTTGAGTGAGGTGGGAAGGGTGATGTGGCATTACATTTGAGTGAGGTGGGAAGGATGATGTGGCATTAGAGGATATTAATAGGGTATTAAAAGTATCAACACAAGACAGAACACGAAACAATGGATATTGAATAGAAGTGTTTGTAGAAAGCCTATTGGTCCATATTTCTTGATGCTTCTATATTGGAGCGGAGTCTTGAGGTGGGTAGAATATAGTTGTGCAATAATTGGCTGTTGATTGCTGGTGTTGACTTCTTGATGTGTAGTGCCTCGCAAACGTCAAGCCGCCTGCTATCGCTGTATCTATCGATGATTTCTGTGTTGTTTACTAGGATTTCTCTGGCGATGGTTTGGTTATGGGAAGAGATTATATGTTCCTTAATGGAGCCCTGTTGTTTATGCATCGTTAAGCGCCTAGAAAGAGATGTTGTTGTCTTGCCTATATACTGGGTTTTTTGGAGCTTACAGTCCCCAAGTGGGCATTTGAAGGCATAGACGACGTTAGTCTCTTTTAAAGCGTTCTGTTTCGTGTCTGGAGAGTTTCTCATGAGTAGGCTGGCCGTTTTTCTGGTTTTATAGTAATCGTCAGTTGTATCCTCTGATTTTTGTCTGTAGGCAGACAAAAGGATTTACTATAAAACCAGAAAATAGGTTTACTATAAAACCTATTTACTATAGGATTTACTATAAAACCAGAAAAACGGCCAGCCTACTCATGAGAAACTCTCCAGACACGAAACAGAACGCTTTAAAAGAGACTAACGTCGTCTATGCCTTCAAATGCCCACTTGGGGACTGTAAGCTCCAAAAAACCCAGTATATAGGCAAGACAACAACATCTCTTTCTAGGCGCTTAACGATGCATAAACAACAGGGCTCCATTAAGGAACATATAATCTCTTCCCATAACCAAACCATCGCCAGAGAAATCCTAGTAAACAACACAGAAATCATCGATAGATACAGCGATAGCAGGCGGCTTGACGTTTGCGAGGCACTACACATCAAGAAGTCAACACCAGCATCAACAGCCAATTATTGCACAACTATATTCTACCCACCTCAAGACTCCGCTCCAATATAGAAGCATCAAGAAATATGGACCAATAGGCTTTCTACAAACACTTCTATTCAATATCCATTGTTTCGTGTTCTGTCTTGTGTTGATACTTTTAATACCCTATTAATATCCTCTAATGCCACATCATCCTTCCCACCTCACTCAAATGTAATGCCACATCACCCTTCCCACCTCACTCAAATGTAGATATAAAATCAGGGAAACGCAAGTTCTAATCAGTTGTGTATTTGTGAAGTCTTTGAAAATGTAATAAGTTTTACGAAACGCGCCCGTGTCGCGTCAGACTAGAAATAAAAATGAATTTTGGAGAAGTGATTTTTGATTTACCTCCAACAGTGAAGCATAATGTACGAAGATTGAGAAAATTCGTGTTAGAATTATTAATCTTACTTTTTCGGTCATATTTAATAAAATATATATATATATATATATATATATATATATATATATATATATATATATATATAATTACTGCTGATACATGTAGCCTACAGCTATCAAACGTTATTGGGAACACTAAGGAGATCTCGCACTCCTTAAATCACATGGGTGAGTGATTTATCGATCACGCATGCCGATAAACACTCTCGAGAGTTACGTTACTCGACAGAGCGATGGCGGTCTCTCCAGACAGCCTCGTCACTCACCAAATTCTACCAAAATTACGTTAATACTGCAACCACAATACATATATATATAAATCACACTTGTCACGGCCCTGGGAACAATACAAGAAATTAAGACCACACTGTGGTACACTCCACAATAATCATTGCCAGGAATCACTGACATTACACACATACCAAAGCACTCAGTTTTAGAATTCCACACCTGCAAGACTACACATGGAAATGATATCACTCCATCCCACACATGATCAAAAATTATTTAATTACCACAATGGAATAATATAATTATTACATGGATATCCTCACAGTCCTTGGCTAATCTATGTATACTCTGTTCCCGTGTGTACCCACACACACACACACTCTGTACGTCTGTGTACACAAGACGTAAGTCCCTCTGGACTGACAAGATGACAATAAAGGGTGATTATCTCCTCGTCCACAATTCGCTTCACATCACAGGTGCTGCGTGACAATGTGACGGAACACTTGACCTCGAATTCAAGCTTTTAGAGACTAACTGATCACCAGAAATACACACATAGGTACTTACTCATTCATACTGCCGGCTTACACACCATTCCCATACATCAGGCACCCCGCTATGGGTGGCTGGCTCGCTCACGGCAGTAGTAGATGACGTAGGTGGCGGTAGTACCTCACATGGTATTTTACGTACAATTACGCACTCGAACCCCTCCCACTCACAACACGGCTCGGTTCGCACCCTCAACCCACCGGTGAAGTGAAGCGTTCGTACCCAGGTGACGCGCACAACGATAGCGTCTTACACAAACATGGGAAATCTACGAGGAGAGACTACGGGAATTAAACCTCACTTCGCTGGAAGACAGAAGAGTTAGGGGGGACATGATCACCACATTCAAGCTTCAGAAGGGAATTGATAGAGTAGATAAAGACAGTCTATTTAAAACAAGGGGAACACGCACAAGGGGACACAGGTGAAAACTGAGTGCCCAAATAAGCCACAGAGATATTAGAAAAAACATTTTTAGTGTCAGAGTGGTTGACAAATGAAATGCATTAGGAAGTGATGTGGTGGAGGCTGACTCCAAACACAGTTTCAAGTGTAGATATGATAGAGCCCAATAGGCTCAGGAATCTGTACACCTGTTGATTGATGGTTGAGAGGTGGGAGCAAAGAGCCAGAGCTCAACCCCCGCAAACACAACTAGGTGAGCACACACACTCACTGGAATGAAAGGTAAGGTACTCCATTGGATAAAGGAGTACCTAAGCAACAGGAGACAACGAGTAAGTGTGAGGGGTGAGGTCTCAGATTGGCGAGACGTCACCAGTGGAGTCCCGCAGGGGTCAGTCCTTGAACCTATACAGTTTCTGATATATGTAAATGATCTCCCAGAGGGTATAGACTCGTTTCCCTCAATGTTTGCCGATGATGCAAAAATTATGAGGATTGAAACAGAGGAGGATAGTAGTAGGCTACAGGACGATCTAGACAGACAGAGTGAATGGTCAAACAAATGGCTGCTCAAGTTCAACCCGAGTAAATGCAAAGTAATGAAACTAGGCAGCGGAAACAGGAGGCAAGACACAGGATACAGAATAGCAGATGAAGTACTTAATGAAATGGACAGAGAGAAAGATCTAGGAGTTGATATCACACCAAACCTGTCTCCTTAAGCCCACATTAAAAGAATAATGTCTGCGGCATATGTGAGGCTGGCTAACATCAGAACAGCGTTCAGGAACCTGAGTAAGAAATCATTCAGAATCTTGTACACCACATATGTAAGACTAATCCTGGAGTATGCGGCCCCAGCATGGAGCCCGTACCTTGTCAAGCACAAGACGAAGCTGGAAAAAGTCCAAAGATATGCCACTAGGCCAGTCCCAGAACTAAGAGGCAGGAGTTACGAGGAAAGGCTGCGGGAAATGCACCTTACGACACTGGAAGACAGAAGAGTAAGGGGAGACATGATCACAACCTACAAAATCCTCAAGGGAATCGACCGGGTAAACAAGGATAAACTATTCAACACTAGTGGTACACGAACAAGGGGACACAGGTGGAAACTGAGTACATACCCACCTATGAACCACAGGGACGTAAGAAGGAACTTTCAGTGTCAGAGTAGTTAACGGATGGAATGCAGTAGGCAGTGATGTGGTGGAGGCTGACTCCATACACAGTTTCAAATGTAGATATGATAGAGCCCAGAAGGCTCAGGAATCTGTACACCAGTTGATTGACAGTTGAGAGCGGGACCAAAGAGCCAAAGCTCAATCCCCGCAAGCACAAATAGGTGAGTACACACACACACACACACACACACACACACACCCACACACACACACACACACACACACACACACACACAACACACACACACACACACACACACACACACACACACACACCCACACACAAACATACACACTAGGACTAGTACCCGAGCTGAGAGGTGGTGAGCTACGAGGAGAGACTACGGGAATAAACCCTCACTTTGCTGGAAGACAGAAGAGTTAGGGGGGACATGATCACCACATTCAAGATTCTGAAGGGAATTGATAGGTTAGATAAAGACAGTCGATTTAACACAAGGGGACACACACAAGTGACCACAGGTGGAAACTGAGTGCCCAAATGAGCCACAGAGATATTAGAAAGAACTATTTTAGTGTCAGAGTGATTGAGAAATGGAATGCATTAGGAAGTGATGTGGTGGAGGCTGACTCCATACCCAGTTTCAAGTGTAGAGATGATAGCGCCAATAGGCTCAGGAATCTGTACACCTGTTGATTGACGGTTGAGAGGCGGGAACCAAAGAGCCAGAGCTTCAACCCCCCCGCAACACAACTAGGTGAGTACAAACTAGGTGAGTACATGGAGCCCAGTATGCTCAGGAATCTGGTACACCAGTTGATTGACAGTTGAGAGGCGCTACCAAAGAACCAAAGCTCAGCCCCCCCGCAAGCACAATTAGGTGAGCCACACCAACACACACACCACACACACACGAACTCATATACAAGCACGTACACACACACACACACACACAAACAGGCACGCACATGCACGGACAATCACACGCACGCCACGCACACACACCACCCACACACACACACAGATAATAGAAAGAACTATTTTAGTGTCAGAGTTATTGAGAAATGGAATGCCATTAGGAAGTGATGTGGTGGAGGCTGACTCCCATACACAGTTTTCAAGTGTAAGATATGATAGAGCCCAATAGGATCAGGAATCTGTACACCTGTTGATTGACGGTTGAGAGGCGGGACCAAAGAAGTCAGAGCTCAACCCCGCGCAAACACAACTAGGTGAGTACAATGGAGCCCAGTATGCTCAGGAATCTGTACACCTGTTGATTGACGGTTGAGAGGCGGGACCAAAGAGTCAGAGCTCAACCCCCGCAAACACAACTAGGTGAGTACATGGAGCCCAGTAGGCTCAGGAATCTGTACACCAGTTGATTGACAGTTGAGAGGCGCGACCAAAGAGCCAAAGCTCAACCCCCGCAAGCACCAATTAGGTGGAGCACACATACACACACACACACACGAACTCTCATACAAGCCACAACCACACACAAACACACACACACACACAAACAAGCAAGCACATGCACGGACCAGCACACGCCCGCACACAAACCACACCCACACAAGCACACACGCACGCACACGCACCCACCACACACACACACACACCCACGCACGAGTTTCCCGCACGAGGCAGAAACAAATGGGCAAAGTTTCTTTCACCCTAAGTGCCCCCCTGTTACCCTAGCAGTACAATAGGTACCTGGGAGTTAGTCAGCTGTCACGGGCTGCTTTCCTGGAGGTGTGCGTGTGTGGTGTGGAAAAAAAAAAAAAAAAAAAGTAGTTAGTAAACAGTTTATTGACAGTTGAGAGGCGGTGCCCGAAAGAGCAAAGCTCA